>JANHFO010005168.1:33150-57814 GCA_032468095.1 Pareas carinatus
ATAAAAAACTAAATAAAAATTCAATCTTCGGAAGTTACAAAAGAACTAAGGATCCAGATAAAATTGAATATGGAAACATTTGCAATAATATTTTGAAACTGATTTTAAAATACAAATAGAAAATGGGACATAGATTCTGCTTTCAAGATACAACATAGATAAGTAATTCTATGATTTCAAATACTGGACACTAGAGGAAATATATACAGGCCTTTAAGATGACAATAAAAATACTGAAGGAAAGAGTTTAACTTCTAAAGACCTCCTACTAATGGAAAATAACTTTTGCCAACCATGAAAAGGGAGATGGGGTGAAAGCTTCTATCATCCATCAGAACTGGAATAGCAGAAGCTGGCTATTTTGTCCACTGAGACTTCTTCCCATGTAGAATGTGAATAGTCCCTTGGCCACATTAAGTCACCATTTTTATGAAGGGGAAAAAATTAATAGTTTACAAAAAATGCAAGAAAGCTAAGTCTCATTTGATCATAATTTATATTTGCAACTAAACAAATATATTTCAATGTAAATATTTGGTCCAAATATATGTTGTATGAAACTTATTTTCATCATCCATAAAATAAAATTTAATTCCAGTTCTATATGCTTTTTAGTATTTGTATCCACATACTTGTCAACTTCAAATACAGAATCGGCACTGTTTATCCTCATTTAAAAGAGTACCATAGAACGTTAATGCAAATACAATGCTAGAGATACCACAAAAGAGACCCTTATATGGTTCTAAGATAAAGAAACCCTCTAACTGAGTTCAAATCCAGGTTATTACATGGTACAATTAGTCGTTTTTAAGGCAACAATAGGGACGTGGTTTGCACTTGGGGGACATTTTCTGAATTTTCAATCTAGCCTGTACCTCAGCATTCTGTGTTGGTACCAAAGTCACCTTCAGGCTTAATTGTGCTTAGCTTCCGAGCACTGAGAAGATGGGCCAGATACTGCGGCTATAAGATTCAATCATTAACCTCCGTGTTTATGTTCAAACCATTTCTCATTTTCTGGCTCTCCTCCCTCTTGCTTTATTATCAGTGGCATCGCGGATTAGTAGGCATGGTTTGCAGGCATGAGCAATTGTAGCAAGTGTCAATGTTATCCAGGTCAGGCATCAATGGCTGGCATGATTAATGACTTATGTAGACAACAAGCGGACAAAGCAATCTACTATCGATCTAGAATGCTTGGTTGCTCTTCACTGCTCAGTAGCAAAGTACCCGTTAGCAGCAGAAGAATCAGTTTTAAAAAAAAAATCCTTGTGACAATATTGACTTCCTTCAAAGACGTTACTACAAAACAGTTTCAGGACCTATTTAAAAATGGGGATGGGAGTAGGATAAAATGAGGGGCTGCATCCAATTGCCCAAAACAGACATTAATTGATGCCCTATTTAGTTTTCTGTGTTGGGTTACTGGATTTTAGAACTCATTTTTATATCAGTGTATGTAAGTTTACCCACAAACACATGTTTTACATTTTTAAGATGTTACATAAGAATGAGGCCCAAATCACAGGTTTCCTCTGAATTACAGGCACAGTTACATAATGTGTAATTCAATGCTATGAGAAGATTTATCTACTGCATATATGCATATTTGAAAAAAATGGCAACATAAATGTTTAATACTTTTCCAATTTATCTAAACTTCCTCTCCGTAGATAAAGCACAGAAAAAGATTCGTTAAAACAAAACAAAGGCTGGAGGATGAGTGCTCCGTAATACAATTAAAAGACAACAAATGTAAATTACTACTATCTATTTTTTATACAATGTTATTAACAAAGTAATCTCTCAAGCTGGGCTGGCTGTACCAAAAGTTGAAGCCTCAGTTGTCAGCCTCAGGTGTCAAACTGGGGTTACAAGTAAGGTAAATATGAGCACTCAAAGTATAGAAAACTGTATGTGCTGCAGGTGCGTATGAGGTTTCTTGCTGGAGAAGCATGGAGACCCTGGGCCGTTAACTAGAGGGAAGATAGCACAAAAGACATCATACAGTAGCTATGCAAGAAAGGAAGCTTATGAGAATAAAGTACAGCACAAGCAGCAGAGAGAGTCAGGAAGCAAAATCTTTTCCTATCTCTCTACCAACCCTTTAGATATTTGATTAATTCACACCAACTTCACCGAGACTTTGTGTATGTATCTGTTTTCTAATGCTGCTTTCCTGACCCAGTTTGGGAAACAGTCAGTCAGATGCTCAGTGATAAGAGGAAGAGATACTAAGAACAGTTAAGCCTTTAAGATGCTATTTTTGTTCCCTCTGGCCCTATTACCAGCCTGCTTGTTATCCTCGTCGATGGGATGCAGGCACCAAATAGCAGTCGTGAGTGAAAGAAGGAAGCACTCCTCAGGGACAGCACTTAAAAAAGAAAGAGTCAATTAAGCTGTTCTCTCTTAGACAGGCAAGAGCTGTTCTGAGATACATAGACAGAAATGTACACAATGGGTCTTCTAGCCTCAGTATATATTACCACTCAATAGTAATAATAAAGAAGTAGCCATACATACTGCATTTCTAAACAAAAACGTCAGTCTGAAAACATTACAGTATAATAGAAGTATGTCAGTTTGTAAATTCTTCATCCACTTAATCGTGGATGACAATGTTTGACATGGCCTGAATCACTGAAACCATTTTTGGGCATAGATGGGGAGATTCCCCCTTCTGAAATGTATCTTCTGAAATTTTGAGTGTGGCACCAACTGCAACTCTGGGGGAGAGGTAGGGGTGCTGCTGTTGCAACTGTGAATCTCTGGTGGCCACTAGGGGCTCAACCTCAGACATCACTGGATGTGAAACCCTTTTTGTGAGGTTGAGTGATAGAGATGAGTGAGGACTGCTGCTCACTTATCTTCCCTCCTGCAATGTGGTGGTACCTCTCTCTGTTCTGAGCTGGCAGTACACTTCCCCAGTCTTACGGTTCTGGGAAACTTCAGACTACCATCTCTAAGCCTGGAGTTGGCAGCCCTGGCAGCCCTAGACCTGGATAAATTGATTCATGGGTCCTACTTATACAGAGTCATACATTAGATCTGATGTTTGCCTTTGGGAAGTTGTGTAGTTATTTGGATTTTGGGGACATTAACATCAGTCACTGCGTGGACAGATCACTCTCTCTTGACCACTAGAATTCTACACAGCTGCCTCCCACCAAAGAAAGATAGAGTCTATTCAATTGTTCACCACAGGCACCTAATAGATGCAGTGTGGTTTCATAAATCCAGTGTGGTTTCATAGAGAGCTTGGCATTTTTCTTGAAAATCTGTTATATGCTTTGGCAAAAGCTCTTGTCACAGCTTGGAATGAACAAGTGATGGGTCAAGGACCAAACTGTACATATGCAGAGTCTTTGTGTACATAAATCTCATAGAGCCCCATGGTTTTCCATGCAGCTCAGAAAGATGAAACAACACAAAAAACAACTAGAACAACACTGGAGGAAAACAAAGAGTGAGGTCAAGTGAGGACAGGTAACAGCCTATACCAGGACATACTTTGTGGTGATAAGGACGATAAAATGTAATAACTTCTTAGACCTTATTGCACCTGCAGGTAGCCAACTGTCTGGGAAGAACTTGATTTACTTGCTCTTGAGGAAATGAAATGGGCCTCTGGGATGTGAACTTGCACCCAGGTCTTTCCTGGCTGGTTAAGGACTTCCAAGAGATGGCATATGGTTGGATCCAAGTGGTGATTAATGTCTCTTGCCCTGAAGATATTGTGGTACTTCTCCTTTGCAGAAGTCCATCCTTGGACCCAAAAGTATTTGAGTTTGTCCAGTCTATAATCTTTTCTTTTTAAAGAAGTTGGTTGAGAGGGTGGTTGATGCACAGGTACAAAGAGCCCTGGATGAAATGGATTGTCTGGATGCTTTTCCGTATGGATTCAGGCCAGGACGAGGTGCAGATGGTGCAACCATTCTGGCCCTCTGGACTTCTTTGATATCATCAACCATTGTATCCTTCTGAACAGGCTTCAGGGGTTGGGAGTGAGAGGTACGGCACTATGGTGGTTCTTTTCTTTACTCCATGGTCAGTTCCAGGAAGAGGGGAGGGAGAGATTAAATTGCTGAGAGAGTTCATCTGTATACCAATGATACCCAAATACATACCTCCACCAGACAGGATATGCCATGGCAGTGGTGGATGAGTACCTGCAGGTTATAAGGGTCTGAATGGAGAAGAATCAGCTTCAACTATTTATTTATTTTTATTTATTTTTATATTTTTATACCGCCCTTCTCTCCGAAGGGACCCAGGGCGGTGTACAGCCATCTAAAAAACAACAAGGACCACAAAAATACAATACAACAAGACAACCATTCTTAAAACAATTTAATATATATATAAATTTAAAAGCCAGAAATTTAAAAAGCAGGAAAATATATCCAATTTAAACCGGATCTGAGAATTTAAAAGGTCTAAAACATCTAAAAATCGTTTTAACTAGCCGAGAGGTAATGTGAGTCAGGCCAGGCCAGCCTGAATGAACAGATGCGATTTTATGGCACGGCGGAAAGCACGGAGGTCCGAAATAATACGGATCTCTGGGGGGGAGATCATTCAGAGGGTGGGAGCTACCACAGAGAAGCCTCTTCCCATGGGGGTTGCCAGCCAACATTGTCTGACCGACGGCACCTTGAACAGGCCCTCTCTGTGGGAGCGTACCGGTCGGTGGGAGGTATTTGCTGGCAGAATGCGGTCCTGTAGATAACTGGGTCCTAAGCCATGGAGCGCTTTAAAGGTCACAACAAGCACCTTGAAGCACACCCGGAAGCCCACTGGCAACCAATGCAGCTCGTGCAGGAGGGGGGCCACATGGGTCCTGCTTCTGGCCCCCATAACCCCCCGCGCAGCCGCATTCTGCACCAGTTGGAGCTTCCGGATGCGACCCAAGGAGAGCCCCATGTAGAGAGCATTACAGGAGTCCAGACGGGCCGTGATGAGTGCTTGAGTGACCGTCCACATGGCGTTGCGATCTAGAAAGAGGCGCAACTGGCGCACCAGGCGAACCTGGTAGAAGGCCCCCCTGGTGATAGCTGCCACATGGTCTGCTAAGGACAGCTGTGCATTCAGGAGGATGCCCAAGTTGCCGGACCCTTTCTATGGGGGCCAGAGACTCGCCCCCAATAGCCAGCGATGGAACGAGCTGGCTATATCACGGTGCCGGCAGCCACAGCCATTCGGTCTTGGAGGGATTGAGCCTTAGTCTATTGCACCCCATCTAGATCCGCATGGCCTCCAGGCACCGGGACAACACTTCGACGGCATCGTTGGGGTGGCCTGGGTTGAAGATGTACAGTTGAGTATCATCAGCGTACTGATGGTACTCCACCCCAAAGCCACGAATGATCTCACCCAGCGGCTTCATATGAATGTTGAACAGGAGAGGTGAGAAGACCGACCCCTGAGGCACTCCACAAGTGAGGCCCCACAGTGTCGACTTCTGCTCTCCTGTCAGCACTGTCTGCATCTGGCCAGAGAGGTAGGAGGAGAACCACCGATAAATGGCGCCTCCCACTCCCAACCCCCCCTACTGGTGCAGCATGATACCATGGTCGATGGTATCGAAAGCCGTTGAGAATTACAATTGAGCTCAAAATTTTGGTTGCTAAGTAAAACATTTGTTAAGTGAATTTTACCCCATTTTACAACCTTTCTTGTCTTGTTTGTTAAGTGAATCACTGCAGTTGTTCAGTTAATGACACAATTGCTAAGTGAATCAAATTTCCCTATTGACTTTCCTTGTCAGAAGGTCACAAAAGGTGATCACATGATCTTGGGACACAGCAAAGGTCATAAATATGAGCCAGTTGCCAAGCATCTGAATTTTGATCAAGGGACCATGGAGATGCTGCAACAGTTGTAAATGTGAAAAATGGTCATAAGTCACTTTTTTTCAGTGCCGTTGTAAGTTTGAACAGTTACTAAATCTATTGCTGTAGATCGAGGAATACCTGTAATTCTGTAAAAGAAGAAACTGCAATGGAATGTCACTGTTATACATTATCTAGGAAGCTTGCTTATTTTTGAATATTTTCTTCGGTAATTTCCAAATGATAACAGGACTCTTTTTTCTCCTGTACCTCCGCTTTTTTTAATATGACTTATTTTTCTAAAAACAAAAACGTGTTATTTATTTGAAGTCAGTTTGGAAAATTTGTTTTCTTTTGCAGAATCACAGAGAAGTAAAAAACGACAGCGAATATTTAATCAACTAATATACCATTTGAATGAAAACCATAAAGCATGGAAGAAAATAATTGAAGAAGAGGAACTAAATAAGCCAGAAGAAAATAAATATCCAGAAAGTATCTCCTTATGTCAAACAGATGAGATTCAGGTTATTGAGGAGGCAGATGAAGAAGATGAACGACATCAAGAACTAGGGAAAACATTTTAGAAAGACTTCCTAACAATGTTCCAGACTGCTCTAAGAATATACTCTGACCCAGAATGCTGGCTATAAACTGACAGACTTAAGAGAAGTATGAAAAATAGCATACTGAATAGTGTGAAAGGATATTTATTTCTTTAGCATTATCACATTTCTATGCACTTTTGCCACATGGAAATTAAAAAAAAACTTTATTCATAAATTTACTGAATGCAGTACTGCATTCCATGCTGAGAAGTTTTTCTGTCCATTTTGGTCTTCAAGTATCTTGTTTGCTGCCTTCCTAAAAGGAACTCCTTATTACATCAAAATGGAATTAACAATTTGGAGGGGAAATCAATCTGGAATATCCAAGTTACAAGGACATTCTGTTCTATGGAAGTTCTTGAGACAAAGGCTTATAATGTTTTAGAATCAATATTTTTTTTTTAGTGCAAATCTTAAAATCACCGTGCCTGTCATTAAGCAGTTCCCATTAATTTAATTTGCAAGAGTTTTATTAATGAAGTTGTTGAATTGATTTAACCATTAGATGACTGCAACCAGAATTGTCAGGTCCTTTATGGTTAAAACTGAATTCCTTCTGCATCTGTTTGATGCATTTTTTTTTACTGTGGTAAATAACCTGCCATTTTATTTTTCTAAAAATGTACAGGTTTCCAATGAGTATTCAGGCTAATTTGCTAAATATACTCCTGTTGACTTTTTTTTCACTGTTCTGTAATAGGCCATACAAGCTAAAAATAAAAAAACCGTGTATATATATAAAAAGAACATACAAGATATTTAACTATTTTAATAATTACAGGATTTTATTCTTTTAGTCAAAGTTTTAAATATGTTGCATTCTTTCTCAGGATTCATGTTTAAAAACATGACACAGCGGATTTTATATTTACCGACTTACGCTAATACTAGATGGTCATTAAAAAATTGACTTTCACTCTGTATGCAATCTTCATAAAATTAAAGTATGTTTTTGTATAAATGTTTTAAACTCAGTTTTAGTCACTTTACATGGTACCCAACATATCAGAAATATTATTGAATGAACTTTCATAGGACAAGCTTGAAAGAAACATTACTATATTCTTATAAAATCAAATACCCTGACCTATTTTATGTAGACTCATTTTCAATTTCACTTTATATAAAACATCTACAGGTCCTCAACTTAAAACAGTTCATTTAGTGACTGTTCAAAGTTACAACGGCTCTGGAAAAAGTCACTTATGACAGTGTTTCACACTTTTCACATGCAGGGACTCCATGGTCACATGATCAAAATTCAGATGTTTGACAACTGGTTCATATTTATGATGGTTGCCGTGTCCTGGGGTCATGTGATCATTTTTTGTGTCCTGCGTACAAGCAAAATCAATGGGAAAACCAGATTCACTTAACCACTGTGTTACCAACAACTGCAGTGAGTCATTTAACAAGTGTCAAGAAAAGTCGTAAAATGGGGCAAAATTCACTTAACCAATGCTTCACTTAGTAACATAAATTTTGGGCTCAATTGTGGTCGTAACTGTATTTGTGCCAGAATGTGGCAGATTGATCTACTGCTGTTCCTGAATTGTATTCTTAATTGCAGCCCAATTGTCTTATTTCATCCGAGGCCAATAGGTAATTAGTAATTGCCATTTTCTTTTTCTAAAGAGGGGTAATATTTGATGGCTCATAAATTCCACACACACACACACACACACATTCAATTTTACAAGGGAACCTGGTGATCAGTGCTGGTTTGAGACCATCTTATGTTTTTTTAAAGAAAATGTATGAGATGTACAATTATGTGAAGTCTTGGCAATACATCACAAATAGAATGCACACACCTGTAGATAAACAAGGTAAGATAGAAGAAACAATCTGATATAGTAAGGCACAAGCCTAGAAACTGGAACACTGTAAGTTCTAGTGCCCCTTCCTTGCAAATCCAGCTGTGTGGCCTTGGATCGGTGACCCACTCTCAGCCCCAGAAAGGAGCAATGGAAAACCACTTCTAAAAATCTTGCTAAGAAAACTGCATGGATTTGTTAGGCAATTGCCAAGAGTTAACAGTGACTTGAAAGCACCAGGAGAAAAAGGTAGACAATATCCCTCAGTTTATGGATCTATGTATCTGTGAGAGGAAAAATACAGAGTTGCCTATGCCTTTCCTCCCACCTGGTCAATTTAAAGATTCCCCCAGGGAAGAAAAATGCCCAGTGTTGGTGGAAATGGGCTAGTGCCTTCGAAAGACAGCACAGTATCCTCCATGGAGCATTGCTGGAGGTGAGCAGTTTAAAAAAAAAGGCATCATTAGGATCTCAGCTGCTGTAAGCGGATGTTAGGAGACTAAAAATGAGAGCTGGGAGGAAAGTGCTGGGAAAAATGGTTGAAGGACTGAAAGAAGAAGACAAATGCTAAAAAGAAGCACAAAGCCAAGATGGTGTCAAACATCAAAAAGTAGAGCAACAACAATGGCCCCAAAACTCTAAGCTGCCACCAGGACCTCTGAAGGCATCTGACGAGTGCTGAATTTCACTATATTTGAGCATAGACGCAGTAATAACTGGCTAGCTCCAAGAATTATCTTGAGCAATCATGTACTCTGGAATTTTGTGGCCATCCACCTTTTAAGCCCATTACATTATTAGAAAATCATTGAGGATCAAAGGAAAGAATCTTGTTTAAAGGGATTCTTGTGTCACTTCAAACTAAAGAAAGACCCACTGGTATTTTCCACTATGAACATGGGATACTGTTCTCCATTCCATTCTTGACTTTTGATGTTAAATTAGTTCATCTACTGATTTTTTCCATGTGGTAACGATTCAACTGATTCTTCCTTTACTCATTCGTTGAAACTTCAGCACCTTGGAGCTCCAGACTCTGATTGGGACTCTTTGGAGCATGCTTCAAGCCTGTAAAACCATCAGTGATATTGAGTCAAAAATCAAAGGGCTGAAAGGCACAGAACCATGAAACTGCAGAATAAGGTTCCTTAGTAGTCATGATTTGTTTTGGATTTACAGTTGCTCTTAAGTACAGCTCTGTGGTCTCCAATTGATGTAAAGCAGAAGCTTTGAGGGCTGGGATAGGATAAAGCTGGCCATTGGAAATTACCCAATACTTGAGACATTGTTCCGCTAACCCTATTTGTATCTTTTGCCAACCAATACTAGAACTCTTGCTTCATTCTCTAAACTTGTCTACTTGGACCCACATCCACTTTGCTCTTCTTTGAGAGGGGGAGGACAAAAGAACAACTTTTTGCCAACCTTAGAAATTTCATCAGTAAACCTCCCTTGCCTAGAAAAAAATACCTTGCAAATTCTATCTGTGGTTGCTCTGTGGCACCATATTGCAACTTGGCCATATCATCTTTTTCACTGTAGAAGAGAAAAATACCATTTTCAGTTCAAGAACTTTCCCTTTGATATATATCAAAGTCTCCATGAATTTCAACAAGTATAAAACCATTCTGGTTCTATCTTCAGGTTCTCCACCTTTATTGTGTTGCTTTCCAGTTTTCAGCTGTGCCTCAGTGTGGACTTCAACCACCTCAACCTATTTGTAGATACAGAAAATGGTGGCACTCCCACAGCTGGCATCACATACACTGTATGGAGGAAGGCAGGGTTTCCCATCCATGTCATCTAGTAGAGACCAAGATATATGTCTACAGTAACAGCAGGAGCAAATTATGTTCATTCCCAGATGCACTATACCGTCTCTGTTCTTTGTTCCAGGCAGCCTTCAGGGTTTCCAGAATATTTTGTATCCCCATAGAGTAGAGGTCTCCAACCTTGGTCCCTCTTTAAGACTTGTGGACTTCAACTCCCAGAATTCCTCGGCCAGCTTAAAGGGACCAAGGTTGGAGACCTCTGCCATAGAGGATTGCACTATTTTCTCATGCCAAGCAATTTCTGAAGGGCTCATGGAAACAAACTCCATCTCGCATTCCTAGTCTAGATTGATTATATCTTCCAAATTACTAAAAAATATTTTCGGTTAAATCCTAGTGAAACTTGGCGACTTTATCATAGCTAAGCTGAAATCAAACTGAATAGGAGCCAGATTTCTTTCTGGCTTTTATAGAGTTGATTCTACAGACTTTGCTGAAAATAAAATATATTTTTAAACATCATGCAATTCTTTTGCCAAAGCTTAACTTACCTTGATTTCAAAGAATATTTTTGTTTACAATGAATTTTGCAAATAATTTGTTTGAAATTCAGTATATAATAGATATCACAGTAGCATTATTTCCCCCCCCACTTTTCATGATTTTTAATATGTCTTTTATTTCTCTGCAGCCTAAATGTTGAGATAATAGTTAATATTGACTTATATTTGATTTATAAGAGAAGTGGTTGGTAAACTGACATGGCTCATATATGATGGCTTTGGTTCTTTCATCTGAGCTCTGAGAAGTTTGAACTGCAAATCACATTGGAATTTATATTGCAATACATGTCGACTTTGGATATTTATTTATGTATTAGATTTGGTGCCTCTCTTTCAAGAATTAAGAGTACTGAGCACTGTTCTCCTTCTAGTTGGTCCACAATAACCTTTGACATGGCTTGAAGTGAAAGAAAGAAACTACCCAAAGGCTACTAGGGTAGACTAGAAGTTGACTCTCCTCAGTTCTAGCCCAACATCTGAATCAGTACATTACAGTAACTCTCACGGTTGTTGGCACTGTTTATGAAACTTCCATAAGGAGGCCATCATTGAGGAGAAAGACTGTTTTTGCTTATTCACAAAATTGGCAAATGTGTCCCTGAGTCACTTGTGTTCCTCAAGGCTAACATGACACATCCAGGAATAACAAGAACAGTGTGTCACTCAAACTTACTTCAGGCAGAGAATTTTAACCACAATTTGAAACCATGGCTTATTTTAAGGTTATTTATTGCAACATAGACTTGTGTGCTGTCTCAGAAAGTTAAAAAAAATGTGAAGCCCTCACTGCTCTTGGATAGGTAACACCACCCAGGTGTGCAAGAATATCCAAGGCCAAATTCCTGCAAAGAAAATGACTAGGTTTTCCTTACCTCGTCTGGTGAGACTCTACCTCCATTTGACTCTCAACTCCCAAAACATAAAAAAGTAAGATGAAAGGATCAGCTGGTGAGCCACTAAAAGGAATGTTGGTATAGTGACTGGAAAAGAAGACAATGTGTTGTTTTTCCAGATTTTCTGCTGGGCATCCACAGATCTCTCACCCATGATCCTACAACAAGCATATTATGCACATATATTCACCCATTAAGTGAATTTATACTACTGATGTCTATAGTCTCCTAATGGTCAACTGTACAATATAAGAGTAAACAACATCAATTAAATAGAATAAAATAAAAGTCAAGTTAAAATCATGTTTGTTTTTAAAATGATTTAAAGACATTTTACACACCTACAAATCATTTAAGATTTCATGACTAAATTCAAGCTTGCAATACATTTTGTCAGTTGGAAATATCACACATCCTATTTTGAACTGAACTATTCCAAAAGCTAGGAAAATATACTGACCATGTTTTGATGAAAACCCATTTAGGGGAAACAGTTTGCACTTATAGAAGAATAAATGAAAGAATCAACCAAACTTCTACATTGTCATTTTTATTCATTATTGTTTAGACTGATGCATTAAAAAGGGATACACACAGTGTGAAGTGTTTTAGAAAGTCCCCCTATCACTCTCGTTGTGTTTTCCCTGTGTTCCAGTAACACTGCCAAAAGACAGAATGACTCAGACTTTTGACTCATCTCCTCTGATCAGTGTTATCCTCAGAATCACTCACTGCGAGATGAGATCAGGATGAGAAAGTGCATTTCTTTTGCTTTGTTGTGATCAAAATAACTGAAGCCCCTGTCTTGAAAGTTGTCCATTATTAAGCAACAGACTAGAAATCACCAGACTGCTATATTTTGGAGACCAGGACTTAGAGATTTATGCCAGACAGAAGCTCAGTTTATCTTGGTTTGTTTATTGATTAAGGAAACCCACAGTGGTGTCTGTAACAAGTCATGAAGACACCCAAATGAATGTGGACACCATTGCCCAAAGGATTCAACTTAGTACTTGCATTATGACACCTAGAGTTGACAGCTTCTCAACTATATATCATGTCCTTTGTATCAGGAGTTCATACTACAAAATAGCATTACTTATTTGTGACTTAATTAATCATGTTACCCTATTAATATAATTAGTATGCTTATGAATTAACGTGTTGAGGAAATCCTATTGTGACTTAGTTAAACTATGAAAAATCAGCACAGCTTAGATGTTTTATGAACAAAGCAGTTATATGATACAAAATTTTTGTCTAGCCTCCAGTTCATCCTAATTTTACTTGTGTCTTTTATAGATGGCCACTGCCAAATATGAGTTTGCAAATGTGTGCATATGTGTGTGAAATCTAAATCTTAACTGTTCAGTTCTGCAATGGGGAAAAATAAGATTTTTGACTGTATTAACAATAATCATGCTTCCTGACATAGGAGTTTTGTTAAATGGTTGCTCATTTTAACATTCTTGATGGGCATCCTACTAAGAAACCTCATAGAAGTTCACAAAACTATTGTTCAAGCTGCAACATGCATATAGACACATACATGAAACGATCTCTTTGATTCTCAGATTTAACAGGGGACTAAGCATCAGATGGTTTATGTAGCATGTTTAGCTGCCAAGGGTCATCATTCACGAAGATCACATTTTTCACATTAAGATGATGGAGATGCTTCCTTAATCACAATTATTCTACACAATACACAGTCATGGTGGAGAAACGTCTTTGAGATGCAAAATAGTTAATTTGCGTAAGGTCAGATGCTTGGCTTTCTGCTTTAAGGAACCAATTTGTCTTTCCCTGGCTGAAAGCCAGTAGTCAGCTGTTATACATTGTTTTTCATTGGTTGAAAAAGCGATTCACCTTATATACATCAGCATGATCCTATGATTTTGTTTCCTATCAGTTTTTATTATATGGTAGGGAGAATTCGTTATAATAGTCAGAAAAATAGTTATTCATACATACGTTCTTGTTTTATTGGTGTCTTCAATTATTGTAATGGATCTGGCTTGGTTAAGGAAAATTGATGACACATAGATGGTATAGTCTGGATGTTAGCCAAAATGTCCACATCCCCATCTTTTTCTAACCCTCAAAACTTGCCACTTTTAATATTAATGCCATAAAAGAGGGTTAATCTTTTAAAAGATCAGCTATAGTATCACCATGAAGATGACACTTAATAAAACTAAATTAAACCAGGGAAACAAAATGTTGTTTCCTTGGTATAATAATTTTAGTTTTATTAATAAATAGCATTAAGAGCTGTAACATTAATAGCTTCCCCAATATATTATGGATATATATTAATAGCTATTAATCTAAATTACATTAATAGTTACCCATTAATATACACTGGTTAGGTTTTTAAAAAAATCATAATTAAGTAACACCACAGTTCTTCTATCTAGCTTCCCTACCTCTGTCACTTCTTTAAACATTTTAATTTTATTTCATCCATCTGCTTCTTTTTCCCTTTCTTCTATCTTTCATTTTTATACATTTTTTACATTTATACATTCTTGTTTATAATTTCCTCTTATCTTCCTTGGTTATTGCTGTTTCAAGACCTACTACTTATGTGTTTTATGTTTCGACTCTTTTTTGGGTGTATCCCTCCTTTAAATCTTATAACATTCAGTAAGTAGACCATAAGGGATTAGATAAAATGATGACTTGTCTCGAGTGTTGACAAACAGAAACAAGCCGATGGTCAAGTGACTTGAAACCAGTTGATATTTAACTATGATTTACTTTTCTGTATGGTTTGTTTGATGGGTTTATGTGTATGTAATATATGTATTAAAATAGTGGATATTAATGGAAAAACAATAAAAACAGTTACAAACAAAAATTAAGAATTCATAAAAGTTCATGGAACTATTTTTGCTGTAATGCTTAGAGACTTACATTGAATTTCACTTCTAATCTTTAAAGTCTGTCTTTTGCTTAAATCATTTTTTTGTAAAGCCAAGTTATTCATTCCCTCCTCTCTAAAATCCAAAGTCCTTTAGATGCATGGAATACAATGCCTTTGATTTGTACTTGCCAACAACTATTATAATAAGTACTTCTATGTGCATCCTTTTCATCATGGTTTTATTCCAAAGTAACACCACCACCACGGCCTGTGAAACTACTCAGGTGAAATCATCCATTTATGCTTACTAGCTATTGCCTTGAATGAACTGAACTTCAAAAGTTACCAGAGACATGCATCTAAAATCTGACCAAAAAACCCCAGCCACATATATTTTGGGGAACCCATTCCATTATAATTTTATTTTGTTTATTTATAGTATTTAAAACCCTGGATGACTACCCAACAAATGTTAAAACAGCATAATAACCAGATTAAAACTAAGCACATTAAAAACAAAAACCTGGCACCAAGTCAAATTTCTAATGTGCAGTCAGCTCATCTTATTTGATTGCTTGGGGAAAATAATTTTCTCCCATTTGCTAAAAGAGAGATGCCTGGTGGGCTATTAGGAGTGTGTTTATGCAAGACAATATTATGAAGGAATGGGTTAAGAAAGAAGACATGTTTTGTCACTGGAAGCTCTCATTTGCTTTTTCTCTTTTTGGAAAAACCCTTGGCAAATTAGAAGTGCCATTCTCTCATTTTAGGGAAAGAGCAATTAGTAGAAATGATTCTACAGCACAATTGTTTCAACTGAAAAAAACCAGCATTTCTTTCCCTTGGTTCCAGTATCTTTGCTTTATATTATAAATGAATATTACCTATCAGGTACACAGAGAAAATTGAATTCTAATACTAAAAAAAACCCACCATATCATTGCAATGTAGGCTGTTTTACACATAAGCTCAAATTTTTGATATGTTCCATCTCATTTTTTCTTTTTTGGGTGAAGCACAAGCTATAATACAACCACACATACATGCTTTAATGGTATTTCAGCCAGTCATTAAATTTCAGCCAGTCACTTAAGATGTTTTTCCCTACAATTTATTGTTTCATCTATTTTACAAAAAGGGAATTAAATACTTTAACAGTGATATATTTCAAATACAATCTCATTAGAGATTACTCTTCCTTTTAATACTCCTTTATATGTATTTAATAAATACCCCATATAAAATAAATCTTTCTTTTATTTATGAAAAAGGTCCAAGCTGCAATATTCTAAACATTATTTTATCTTTAACCTTATTAACAGTTATCTAGTTGTATTATACTGTTTTTAATAGGAGAGCATCGATATAGGAAAAAAAGAGAGAGTCATATAGGATATGCTACAAATAAAGGAGAATATCTGTAGCTCAGATTGAAATGAGAGGTCCTTGGTGGTCTCTGACCTTGGCTGTTTTCTTGCAGACATTTCATTACCCAAACTAGATAACATCAGCTAGTAAGGAATGGGGTTTGCTCTCAATTTATATTACATTTCCTCTCAATATATTGCCTTGTCAGTGTTGGTAGGGGTGGTCTTTGTGGTTCTTTGATTGGCCTGTTTACTGTTAGCTTGGCAATACCCCAATCAGGGAACTGCCAAACAAGCTAACAGTAAACCAGCCATTCAAAGAATCACCCAGACCACACCCAACAACACAGACAGGGCAAGCTACTGGAATATAAAATGACAGCAAACCCCACTGTCAGCATTGATGATGTTATCTAGAGCGGAGGTCTCCAACTTTGGTCCCTTTAAGGTTTGTGGACATCAATTCCCATGGCTGGCTGGGGAATTCTGGGAGTTGAAGTCCACAAACCTTAAAGGGACCAAGGTTGGAGACCTCTGCTCTAGAGCATCAAGGACCCCTCACACAACATATGCTTGGATAACTTCAATACTTGTTCCATCAAGATAGTTCAGAATCAGAGTCTACAGATCTTGTATGCCTGAATCTTCTCGAAGTAAAAGGGGAAGAGTCTATAGTCTGAAATAATTTGAATTGGTTTATTTGGCTGAGGGCGCAGCCACTCTGAGAAGCAGCCAAATTAGCTGATCTTTGGATGATGAAATAACAATAGGAAAAGACTGAAAGGTTTATAAAAGTGTTAAGATGTTTTCAGCTTTTGTAATGGAATGTGTGGATGACCTTGGAGGACAAGTGAAAGGGATGCTGCCTAAGAAACAATCGGACTAGAGGAAGTGTAATGATAAGAGAAAGAAATGTAGGAAGGACCCACCCTAATTGAGCAAAAGGTTAAAAGTGGTGGAAGGAGGTTTTGTACCTTCAGATTTGTAAGATTCTATTAATGCAGCCTTACAATAAAGTAAATTTAGTTCATCTAGCCATGTCCGGTTTACTCAGGATTTCCAATGGATTGGCCATGAATGGTACTAGGGATCCTCAACCTCCGAGCCATGACCCACTACTAGGCAGCTGTGGTCTATTTGGAATTGGGCTGCGTGATTGGCTGGCCAGAGCAGGCATACACGCAGCTCAAATTGCACAAGCCCAGTTCCCCTCTCCCCTCTTCCAAGCTGCAAAGATTAGGGACTGCTGCCTTACCTGACGTGAGGGGTTACATTAGATCAGACTAGATTAGAGTAGACTTTACTCCATTCCTCACTTCAAAAAAGTTTTAAAAACTCCTTTCTTCCTGTTTAGCTTCAAAAAATATATTGTTGACAATATATTCATAAGAATAGGTCAGAAATCAGTTCATTTAGGCAAAAGCATGGAATATGTATGTAGCATCTCATCATTTCCCCATGCCTCTGTGGCCATCATGGTAATATTTAACATCGTCTCTCTGCACAAATGAGATATGGATGAGGTTGCAGTGTCATGCCAAGTTTTGGCTTAAGGTTTGGAACCAAAGCACCAGGAAAATGTAGATGAAATCTTTGAAGTAATGCAGCAAAAAATAAAAACATTTCCATTCTGGCCAGCTGCTCTCCTAAACAGTGTCTTCGTCCTGAAAGGGAGGGATGGGAAGACAGAGAAAGCAACAGGGTTTAATTTTTTTAAAAAAATCAATCACACTGATAATAAAATGATCTATGCCAAATACAGTATATATTTACAGTTTGAATTTATGTATGTTTTGGGATAACTCTACAATGAAAACAGAAGACCAACAAAATCATGTTTTTGAGTAAATAATTTTGATTTTTAAATTATGTATCTTAAAATTATATATTCCTTATAGAATGAATTTTCAGAGATGCTTAAAAAACCCCTAATCTTTATGGTAGATGATGCTAAATAGGGCTTTTTGGGGGCAGAATTCTTCTGCAAGGAGCACATTATGCTTATACAGAATTCAACTAATGTAAATTAGTGCACCCATTGCAGGAAAATCCAAATATTTCTCCTGCTGGTAACTATAAATCCCAGATGTCTTTCAATTGTGACATTTAATACATATAACTAAAATTCAAACAACATTCAATGAATATAAACCGAATTAGCACTGAATCTCTTACTATAATACATTATCTCAAATTTTTAACATTTAGGAAAGATGAAACAATTTTTGATACCCAGCTTTTCACCTCTTTTAATTCCTCAATTATCTTCTTTTTCAGTATAAATGTAAATTGTTCAATACCAGGAAAAAGAAAATGAGATTATAGATAGAGTTGTCATTTAAAAGGAGGGTTACACGTTTCAATTAAGTAAAAATCCATCCATGTCTTTCTCAATATATAAAACTCATTCAAACCAGTAATGCCATTTGAAGAATAACATATATTCATGTTATTAAAATTAAGGTAATTTTGTCATTATATAACACTCTTTTATAGCTTCTTTTGAAAGTCTTAAGAATCAGTGAAACAAAGATTTGAAATTTTGACTCAAATGAATTTTATTGGAACTCCTTATTTATTTATTATCAATTTTTTATTAAATTTCTGTGCCGCTCATCTTGCCAAGGTGAATCGAGGTGGCTTACAGTCATAAAATATGATATAAAACCTTAAAACAAATAAAAAGCCTACATTTAACATTTAGTTAAAATTCAATTAACCAAGATGGAAGGGAGCAAAGTACACATGGGCAGGAGTCTGTCTAATTCATTAACTGCCTCCAAGATGCTACTTCCTCACTGGCCTCCTGGCAGACTCAGATCTTCAGGTTCTTTGGGAAGGCAGAAGGGTGGGTGTAGATCTCACATGCGGGGCAGGATGTTCCAGAGGACAGTAACCACAGCAGAAAAGGCTCTTCGGGACCTGCCAGGGAAAATTCCTTTATAGGCGATAACTAACACCTTGAATTGGACCTGGAAGCAAAATGGCATCCAGTGCAGCTCCCAGAACAGTGGTGTAACATGGACCACTCTAGGGGGGTCTCAAGAACTGCCCACACAGCTGCATTCTGCACCAACTGAAACTTCCAGATACTCTTCAATGGTAGCCTCAAGTACAGCACATTGCAATAGACCAACCGTGACTAACCAGGGCTTGCGTGACTGAGGCTGCTTCGAGAGTGACTCCTGATCCAGGAAAGGGTGCAACTGGTGCACAACACAAACTTTACGCAAAGGTTTTCCTAGCCATGACTAACACCTGCTCATCGAGCAGGAGTCACAAACACAGGAGAACCCCAGACTGTGCTCCAGGTCTGTTTGGGGTAGTACAACCCCATCCAGAACCATATAGTAAAATATAGAACTTATAGAACTGAAATAAAAATCTGAGGCGAAGACAAGATGCTCTGAAATGGTAGACAAAGTCATTCCTTTCAGTCTATCTCTTTAATCTAGCTGTGTCCAGTTCAATCCTAGGCAACACAATTGAATAGATGTTTTTTTATTGTCATATAAAAAACCTTTTAGAAAGTAAAAATGATATCTACTGATTGCTGTGAATAGAATAAAGATCTATGAATAGAAAAGAAGCTTAGAGATATCTGTCACTGCCATGGCAGGGGTGGGAGGGGGTTGAGGGTTTTAAATTCTGGCTTTTCATTGTTGTACACAGTGCGGAGTCAATACAGGCGGTCCTGATCTTACAACCACAACTGAGCCCAAAATTTCTGTTGCTAAGTGAGACGTTGGTTAGGTGAGCTTTGTCCCATTTTATGATCTTTATTGCTATAGTGGCTAACTGAATCACTGCAGTTGTTAAATTAGTAACCTGGTTGTTAAGTGAATCTGGCTTCCCCATTGACCTGCAACCATCATAAGTATGAGTCAATTGCCAAGCATCTGAATGACCATGCAAATGCTGCAATGGTCGTAAGTGTAAAAAATGGTCATAAGTCCCTTTTTGCAGCGTTGTTGTAACTTCCAACAGTCACTAAATGAACTTGTAAGTCAAGGACTACCCGGATGTGTGATTTGAGTGGCCATATAAATTTGTTTAATAATAAATAAGTACACTGAAATCTTCTGCACAAGTGTTAAGCTGAGGAGGGGGGGAAGATATACGAAGGCAGTCAGTCACCTATGATAAACTCCACTATTTTTACCTCTGCTTTGTGTATCGAGAGCAAATAAAAAATAATAATAGCATGACAAGTTTACCAGTGAAAATTTCACTGGCTTTTTTGCATTGCAAAGGTAAAAATAAAATCCCACTCAAATCAAGGTTGACTCTTGGTGACTTCAAGTAGATGTTACACCTTTTATATAGCAACGATAAGTGATTTTTTTCCCCCAACTTCCTAGTCTAACTTTCATTTCTGGAATATCCTTATGGCCTTTCATCTGCTTGTGCTAAGCAGATCTGACTCTATTTCATTTTTTTCAAGTTCAGTTACTCACTGCCATCACCTGTGTGTTATCCTGATTTCTCTGATTAACAATAAAACTGCTCTTTTACACAAAACTATTGCTCAAAGCAGAATATTTAAAGCATGCTACTTCTTACATATCATATTATGTATTTACTCATAAAATTATCACATCTAGATTTATGGACACATTTTTTCTCTGCTTACCTAGCGAAAAGGGAATAAATGCTTCTTTCTTGACAAACTGCCCTGAGTTGTCCAAAAATCTTTCAGGACAAAACATTTCAGGGTTACTCCAGTATTTTTCATCAAAATGTACAGAATAGAGATTTGTAATCACAGTAGTGCCTTGAGGGATAGAATAACCACGGACAACCGTATCCTTAGAAGTTGCGTGAAAAATACCTAATGGAGCTATATTACAGAATCTTAAAATTTCATGTAGCACTGCTTCCGTGTATGGCATTTTACACTTATCTTCTAGGCATGGTGTTTTGTTGGGACCAATGACCAAGTCAATTTCTTTATGCACCTGTCCTGTTAAGAGAAAAAGTTTTTAGACTGCATGTAAGCATCTACATTATGTATATAACATAACATTTGTACTTATATATGAAATTCAGTGCAAGGTTGTTGTTGCTTTTAAGATTGTCACTCAAACATTTATGGATTATGTAGAACTGTGTGACTGCTGTTTGTTACTTTTAAGGCTTTTTCTCTCTATCCAGGTATGCATATAAACTCTCAATAGATTATATAATCAGCCTGGAATATAGTCGTGCATCTGAGAAACAGCTCAAATTCAGAAATGTTGAAGTCTCAAGACTTGTTTTATGTTCTTCCATTGATAAAGTTTCTCCACAAACTCTAGGTCTGATCTTTCTGATCCCCAGCTCCTTGATTCTTTTAACTAAAGAATTCATGGTGTATCCCCCTGGAACTTTTGAGTACAAAGTATCTGTTATGTCATCAAGCTATGAGCTTTCTTCCAGTTCCTATATTAAATAATTATTTCACAAGGGACTTTAAAAGCTTATCCACATTTTGTTTTGGGAATGAAACAACATTCATTCTCATATTACTTCATTAAAAGAAATTCTGTTTAATACAATATAACTCTGTGGTACACCTCATTCTATCTCATTATTTTCATTTTTTTTTCATTCATAGAAGTTTCAACACAATGTTTTAAAAAGCAATTTCTTACTATTTCACAGATATATGCAACTTGTATATAATATTTAGATTTTTTTAAAAAAAAGTTAAAACTTTGTTTAAAAGAAACAATTTTTCGTATAGTAATTGCATATATCACAGGAATTCCCAGGCAACATCTTGCCTTGTTTATATTATTTAGTAATATTAAAGCCAGTATTCATGGCATGGTTGGTATCCACAAATACTTCTCCCCCAACCAAGGTAAACATCTTTAAAGAGGTCTTGTGTAATTTTTCAATAGTTTAGTCCTATAAGCAAAACTATCTGACAACATATCACCTTAGCCCTTATAACAGTTACAGGTGTTAACATTTTAAATAGTTCATGATCTATTAAATAAATTTGATTTATCCTGGTATTATTCAGCCTATTATCTACTGATTATAATTCTATATTCCTTCTATAATTCTGTTCATTCTTCTTAAGATATCAAGAAAGAAGTACAAAATTGCCTACAAAGCTAATTTGCATTCAAAATTGCCTACAAAGCTAATTTACATGTCAGAATTTGTTTTGCTAGATGTGAAGGTACCGCAAGAAGATATATATAAAATATGTCAACTTCAACATAGAAAGCCAATAATTGTAATTTATGTGAAATAATATTGATTACAATTTATTCTCCAAAATACTAGTAGGAACTGATTAATACTGGCCAAAGAAGTCGAATTTTCTCATCAAAGTTACCTCCCCGGTGAAATAATTTGACATGCCACTGTTTTAATGTAGCATTCAAATTTCAGAAATTTTAGAAAAAAAGAAATCCAAATCTTTAATCTGAATGTAGGCTACTGTATAGTTATAAATTGTATTAAATTATGCAGTAGAAAAATAATATTCTCCGTTATCATTACAATGCATAGCTTAGAAAGCATAGTTTTCATCCTAATATTTCCATATTACTTACCTTGAATATTAGGATAAAGAGCCATGAATAAGACTGCCCATCTTAGAACATTTGTTGTAGTTTCTGTTCCAGCAATTATGAGTTCTCCAACTGAAAAAATTAAATTTTCCATTGAAAATACAGATTCCGGATCATTTTTATTCTTATCCATTTCATCTAAGTATACATCTACAAAATGTCGAGGTGCGTGAGGTTTCCTATTCTGTGAGAAACGTTGAATAAGTTGGAGTAAAAAAGTATAGACTTCAGCAGCATTTCTAAAAAGTTGTTGATGTTTTCCAAAGGGCAAGTTTCCAATCCATGGGAAAGCATTGTATAAAAATACTGAAGCACTGGCAACCAATTCAATATTTTCACTGAATATTTCCATCATATGCTGAAATTCAGTGTCTTCGTATGTAAATCGTTCTCCAAAAATAATTAAGTTAGTAATGTTTGAAACTGCATTTGTTATCAAGTACTTTAGATCAAAACCCTTGCCTTTGTAAGTATCAATAGCATCAAGAAAAATAACCGATTCTTCTGTTATTTTGCTTTCAAAGGACTTTTGACAATATCCAAAATTTCGAAAGCTAGTTACTGCTAATTTGCGATGCTCTGTCCAGCCTCTGCCATATCTTGCATTCAATAAACCTGAAATATGCAACATACTGATAAATTTAATTCATAATTAACTCATTATTCATTACACATAATTCATAACTATCATTACTTTAAACTTATTTTATTATCATCTATTAGCTTCTTCAATTTTTTCTTTCAGACAGAAATTTTTGCCAAAATAGTAAACTGCTAAACATAATTTCGATTTTTTGGAAACATAATTTCGATGTTTTTGCTGGAAATTAAGTGCACAAATCACATTCTACCCAATAGCTCAATTTTTCATGTCTATTTTTGTACCTACAAGGAGGTCATCACCCCTGGATATAGAAAAATGGGCATCTTTGAGCAGCTACCACAACAAACTTACCATAAAGTTTCAAAAAGGAAGCTTTCAATGAAGAAAACTCTTTTATTTAATAGTTACAAAATATTTTGCTGTCTGCAAGGCAGTCCCATTAAAAAAAACCAATAAGCTAAACAGGATCATATGGGAAAATGCATGTACCTGAAACGATACTTCTAATCAATTATACACAGGAAGACAACAGTATTAAAAATCATGCATTATCATAGTTTAGTGATGCTAGCCAAATACATAGCATCTATTAAAAAGAAAAAAGGTAAGATTCCACTTGAGGAATAATAAGAGAAGGGTTCACTAATGTCCTTATATAACCTTATGGTGAGATACCATATGAAATACTGAATGCAATTTTGGTCATAGTATCATAAGCACCTAGCCTTAAGAGTGTTTTATTATTCATCTTCTAAAAAGACAATGTGTTTGCTTGTCTTAACTTTGGCTTCTTCATATGAATCCATAACCTGCCCGATTGCTAGTGACCCTTTTGGGCTGGTCTACAGTTTTGTAACTTCTATGTGACTCTAATTTCCTGCCATTTGTCCTCAACATCTTTGTTCCTCTTTTTTCTTCATGATCATCAATTTGTTGCCTTTTGCTCTACTGTTAAAGACAGTGGCTTTTTATTTTTTGTGGTTTGACTTCTGGTATCTGGGTCATTTTGGTTTAAGAATCAATAAAACTTTTCCGTTTGTGACAGACAGCCCAAAGGTTTAAGGTGCAAAGGTCTCAGAAGGAATGGCAATGTGTGTTTAGGTTGAATGTTTGCTTACCTCCTAAGCATATTCTGGTGATTCTTGGGTGCCAAATTTGACATTTTATACCTCTATTCTATCTTCAGTCTCCACCTATCCATTGAATTTTAACTTTTAGCTTGACCAAAAGTATGTGGTTTCATATTATCTAGCTAATCTTATCTTTTATTCAGAATCAGAATCAGAATTTATTGGCCAAGTGTGTATGGAATTTGTGTCCGGTGTACATGCTTTATACCTACATATATACAATAAACAAACTGTGATTACAATCATAAGATACATTCATAATCATAAAGTACATAGGTTTGGAAGATCATTATGTGTTAAAGAGAAGTGAAAGCATAGCATAGCATAGAATTCTTTATTGACCAAATGTGATTCGATACACAAGGAATCTCTGTCCGATGCATATGCTATTAATGTACATATAAGCTACAAGTGATAAATTACTATCATAATCATAAAATACATTCATCATGTCATAAAACACATTTATCGTATCATAAGATACATTCTTGTGATAGGCATAGAACAGTCACAGAATTCTAAATAAGCATTCTGCAAGGTACTAAATAAAACAACTACTGGATTCGACTTCCGGTCCTAGAGGCAACAGGACGTGGGAGAGCTAGCTCTGCCTCCCACGCCTGAAACCCGCTCCCTGG
>JANHFO010005169.1:0-11453 GCA_032468095.1 Pareas carinatus
TCCCTCTGTTAATGCATCCTAGGATTGCATTGGCTTTTTTGGCTCATATTTATATGACTGACTGCTAGGGACAATGAAGTGACAATTCCCCAACCATCCCATCCTGTCGCCCGGGAGAGCTTACTCATATTCTTTGTGAACACTTGAATCAAAGAAGCTGCTTCTTCCAGGATCTTTTCTTCAATTGACCTTTTGCCCATTCCAAAGTTTCTGAGAAGCATTAGAGCAAATCTTCTCTGCTCCTTCCATGCTTCGCCATATCTTAGTGTCAGGATACCTAAAAAACAATGAGCAGCCATTCAAGGGATTTATCTTCTCGTTTATATTTAAAGTAAAGGGTTATTTTTCAACTATGTCAAAATGAGTAGGGGAACGGAGAATTACAAAAATTATACAGTCAATGCAAACTTAGTGTGAGATAACCGTGCCGAGTAAAATACATGGAGCAGTTGCTTTTAAGGTAAAAAGAAGCAGGAGAATGCATTTTCACCGCTGAATGCTCAAATCTCTGCTATGTTATTTTTAATTGTAAAGGTTGCAAAAGTAAAGAGATGAGGGCTAACGCTAACATTTCAAGAGATTCATCTTTCTCTCGCTGTAAACTCTGGTCAGCAATCCAGACTGCAGAGGGAAAGGATTATTGGTAGATGGATAACAGAATGGATAATTTGGATACCCAAAAAAATAAGCAAAATGGATGTGTGCGTGTGCAGAATTGGAAATTATATCCGATTACCTTTTCTGTTAGTGATGGCATCCATGATAGGAAACGCTGCCCTCTCAGCAAATTCTGTGCCTCTGGTGACAAGGACCTCCTTTGCTGAAGAAAATCCATGAATGAAGATCGTAGGTGTTGTTCCAAGATAAAGACTGAAGATAGGACCATATATTTTTCCTAGCT
The DNA here is from genome assembly GCA_032468095.1 of Pareas carinatus. Classification (NCBI taxonomy): domain Eukaryota; kingdom Metazoa; phylum Chordata; class Lepidosauria; order Squamata; family Pareidae; genus Pareas; species Pareas carinatus. Next base: position 902 of record JANHFO010005169.1, read on the forward strand.
GAAATGAAGTAGCCAGGATTGTTAGCCTAGAGGCCTCAGGAAGTCACCTGGAACCAATCACTGCTATGTTGGGACAGAAAATGTCATCAAGGACGACATTGAGGAATCCACCTGAGTTCCATCAAACTCCATTCCCCAAATGGTTTGGTCAATGGTCCTTCCAATTCATACAAAGGTGTAACTGCAAACATCCACGGGAAAATTTTGGTGGTCCACAGGAAAATCTGGAGAATATTTGAATTTTTTTTTAAGTTGTATGATTCCTGCTCCTGGGGATGGCAGAGACAGCGAGGCACACAAGAAACACTCTCATTCTCTCTCTCTTGCTCTCTCTCTGTCTCTGTCCACTCTGTTTGTGTCTGTCTATCTCTCATTCTCTCTCTCTCTCTCTCTTTCTGTCTCTGTCTCTGTCTCTCTCTCTTTCTGTTTCATTCTCTCTCTTTCTGTCCACTCTGTGTGTGTCTTTTGTCTCTCATTCTGTTTCTCTCTTTCTGTCTCTGTCTCCCTTTCTCTTCCTCTCTCTCTCTCTCTCTCATTCTCTCATTCTCTCTCTTTCTCTCTCTCTCTCCCTCTCTCTCTGGCTGCTGTGCGTGTGTGTCTGTCTGTCTCTCATTCTCTCTCTCTCTTTTTGTCTCTCTCTGTCTCTTATTCTCTCTGTGTGTGGGGGGGGTCTCTGTCTCTCATTCTCTGTGTGTGTGTGTGTGTGTCTCTCTCTCTCTCATTCTCTCTCTCTGTCTCTCTCTTTCTTTTTTCTCTCTGTCTCTCTTACTCTCATTCTCTCTCTCTTTTTGTCTCTCTCTGTGTGTGTGTGTCTCTGTCTCTGTCTCTCTTTCTCTCTCTCAAGCAGGAACAATTCGCCAACTAATTAAAAAAAATAAATTCTCCAAATTTTCTCACAGACCACCAGGATTCTCTCATAGACCACGGTTGTTCCCTGGCCCACAGGTTGGCGACCACTGTTCTAGAGTACCAAATTTCTCCAGTAGTTTCTGGAAAGTAAGGGTTTCATTTGGAATCTTTAGAACTGAATCAAATTCCCCCCAGAGAGCTAAGGAAGCTTTCAGAGAATGTTGGATTCTATTAGGAGTTCAGATTCGCCTGCCTCCAAAGGACAAGTGATTTCATGTCTCCAAAATGCCTTAAGTGTTTTCATCCAAATTTTGTGAGCAACAAAAGTTGGATCTCTTCTACATGAGATCCAACAGAGATGCCCACCCCCACCCCTTTTCAGTTCTTTCTACAGCAGCCAAAATGTCAGCAGATTCACCCTCTGGGGTTTAACATGAGAGAAGAAGAGGAGATTTACCTGGTTCAACTTCTTGAAAGGGTCCCTGCTAATGTACCAATTCAGATTCCCAAGCAGGGGCAGTATCCATGGTCCCGGCGGGAAACCTTTGGGACGTTGACTCATCCAAAAACAGAGAAACAGAAACAGAAAAGCAACCAACCAGCCCAAAACATCCATGTTGATAGCAGGACGATCTCTTTCTCCCTTTCTCTCTTGCCAGCCTCCCTGCCAAGTGATCCAAAGATCAAATCTTTAGAATCATGAGAAAAGTGCACAGTGTTCAGAAGCCAGATTTCATAAGCTGCATTTTGACAAGCAGAAAATTAATCTCAGGAACCTCAAGGGGTGGTAGTGGAAATGTTGTCAAAATACAGCATTATGTACTTGTCTAAAATTGAGAAGGCGCGGGGGAAACATTTAGTACTGTATTTCCATGAAAATAAGACCTAACCCCGAAAATAAGACCTAGCATGGTTTTTCAGGATGCTCATAAATATAAGCCCTACCCTGAAAATAAACCCCAGTTAAGATCGTCATTCAGATGGACACACAGCAACACCACCCACAGCCATCACCTCCAAATCACCTTGGGCGTTCGGCTCCTTCTCGCTCAGGCTGAGTCACTTAACTGGCGCTGCCTTTCTCCGTCTCCTGCTCTTCCTCCTCTTCCTCCCTCAATGTCAGGGTTCAAAGTGGCACCGTCATATTCGACCATTCAGACACATAGTCAAGGTCACATTGTAAGGCAGAAGTGCTGCAGTGGTGTTAAATAGTTTTGCATCATCAGCAAAGAGGGCGCAGTTGCTTTTGATATGATCGCAAAGATCATTTATGTATATTAAAAACAGGGTGAGTCCTAGAACACTGCCTTGGGGGGCAGCGCTGTTAATTGGTGCAGGTTTGATATGGCATTCCTTATTTTAACTACTTGTTGTCTGTTTGACAGGAACGCAGCTATCCATTTATGCAGTGATCCAGAAATGCCGTAAGAACGTAGTTTTAACAGTAGTTTGTCATGTACTACTGAGTCAAAGGCTTTGTTGAAGTCTATGTAAATTGCATCTATTGCTTTACCCTGGTCAAGGTGTGTAGTCCAAATGTTTTTGCAGTGTATGAGTTGTAGTTTACTGGACAAGTGTTTTCTGAAGCCAAACTGATTGTTAGAGAGTAGGTTATTTGAGGAGGATAATGGATTGGTTAATGATTGATTCCGTGACTTTGCAGGTGACACAACATAATGAGATTGGTCTGTAATTTTCAACTAGACTGGGGTCTCCCTTTTTGAAGATAGGAACGACTGGCTAATGATCATAAGTCAGGCAAAGTGCTGAATCTGAATGATATCTCGTAGATTGTGCTTAATGGTTCAGCTATGCGGTGGAGAGTTTTTTTAAGAAGTATGCACATAATCCATCAGGACCAATAGACTCCTACAAAGCAGGTCATAAACGCAGAAGGGTTTCTGTGGGATACAGTATATGCCTGTTAGAAAACATGAAAAGGTACAAGAATGAAGATTTTTAATAAGATGGCAAAAGAGATGGAACCGAGGTTCCCAACCCTTGCTGGAAGTGATAATAGCAAAGGTACCACCTATGATACTGTGTTTTCCCCAAAATAAGACTGGAGTTTATATTAATTTTTGCTCCAAAAGACGCATTAGGTCTTATTTTTGAGGAAATACGGTACTAAATGCATCCATCTGGTTAATGATCTTAACTGGGGCTTATTTTTAGGGTAGGGCTTATATTAGGAGCATCCTGAAAAATCATGCTAGGGCTTATTTTCCAGTTAGGTTTTATTTTCAGAGGAAACATGATAGTAATCTGAAAGATTTTTCTGGAATTTAAAATTTACCTCAGCGGCTAGATTTTGAGTTGGGAGAGCATACATGAGACTGACTGACTGAATATTTTGATTCAATTGTCAATAAAGTTTGTAAACCTAAATTCATTTCCACATGTCCTGAATCACAAAGCCCGGCTTTTCTATGATCAAGCAATTTAATGACTCCCTGCTTTAATTCCTACACGTTCAAGTTGGATAAGGCTCCCATATCACCACCAAAAAGTATTATTATTTTAAATATGACCCATGTAAATAAACTGGTACTTTCTAGTTGTTCTGGCCATCATCTCCCATAATTCATTTCTCTCCATAAGTCCACATGGAGGACTAGAAAGTAAAACAATACTGTGTGTGTGTGTGTGTGTGTGTGTGTGTGTGCTTATTTTTCATCCCGTCATAACATTGCTCATGTCCTTAGATTCTGGGCACTGCATTTATTTTACTTCACTGGTTCTTGCAACAACTTGGATTTCAACTTAATTTTTAATATTCTTACATTCTTATTTCCCAACTCTTTCAAGACAAGTCATGTCGTACATTAAATAAAAAGATACCTTATCGCACTGCTTAATGTGAAACCATGCTGTTTGCCCTTGGTTACAGACATTCAGAAACTTTTATGTCACTTAGCGGCATCTGCTTGAAAGCTGATCCAAAGGCCTTTTGAACAATATTGAAGGATACTGAAATCCCATTAAATACCGAAATGCCATCACAGAATATGTTTTACTTCTAATATTCAATAATTTTGTATTTTAGACCCAAGCTCCTCTATTCCTGGTTGTTTAGTTATCTTTTTAAAAAGTAATTATTTTTCCATTACATTTCTAGAAATAGAAATTGGGTTTTGGAGAAGAAAATGACTAAAGATTGGTTCTTTTTTTTCCCTCAAACTTTCCTTGGCATGTCCGTCAATTCTCCTGCTTCTTGCTGGTCAAAGTCATTCAAGGTTACTTATCTTCATCTTTAACTCATCACAATATTGCCTGAGTCCTTCGGGAGAAGGTTGGTATATAAGTCTAAACAAATAAATAAATAAAATGTAGCCAATTCAACACAGTTTCTCCACAATGTCTATAACAAAACGTTTAGAAAATGTTTCAGTCCTCTGATTAACTTGTGTGTTGTCTTTCTGTTTGGTGGATCTAGGCTTGCATTGCATCTGGTCATTATTAGTTGTAGCCTCTTTTACTACGGATAGTCCTTGACTTCTTTAGTGACCGTTCGAAGTTACAGCGGCACTGAGAAAAAGGGACTTATGATCATTCTTCACACTTATAACTGTCGCAGCATCCCCATGGTCACGCGATCAGAATTGAGATGCTAAGCAACTGACTCACATTTATGACCAATTGCAGTGTCCCAGGATCATGTGATTATCTTTTGAGACCTTCTAACAAGCAAAGTCAATGAGAAAGTCAGATTCACTTAACAGCCGTGTTACTAATTTAACAACAGCAATGATTCGCTTAACAAGAACGGTCATAAAGTGGGGCAAAATTAACTTAAGAAATGTCTCAAAATTTGGGACTCAATTGTGACTGGGAACTACCCATAATAATATCTCTTAACCTAGGGTAGTGATGGCTAACCTTTTAGACACCGAGTGCCCAGACAAGTCGTGGCTAATGAGTTACGGCTCGTGACATCATTGCCTGGCACCATTGCTCTCTTTCTGAGCATGTGCATGGCCCTGTGACATCATCAACTGGCACCACTGCTCTGTTTCTGAGCATGTGCATAGCCCCATGATGTCATCGCCTGGCACTGCTACTCCTTTCTGAGCATGATCAGCTCTGAGGCGATGCTGGGACGACTTGGCTTGCGTGTCAACAGAGAGGGCTCTCTGTGCATGCCACAGGTTTGCCATCACTCGCCTAGGGGAAATCTTTGCTGTGATCCTTGCTTAGTCAAACCAGCCATCATCAAGCAAAATTGTCCCTTTCTTTCCTGCTAATCTGCAAACATTTTTGCTTTAGAAAAGCTGAGTTTCTTCCAGATCACTTTTAATTCATGTGCCTACGTCTTTCAAACAGAGAGGATTTTTATTTTTTCCATTTTGCTATCAAATCCTGCAGGGAAGCTGTCAGTCTGTATTTAATACTTTGCAAATAATCCAAATTTGCTCTAAGGAAAACCTAAATTAGTTCTGAAGGTGGGAAAGAAGATAATGCAGTCACACAAATCTCACATTCCCAGGAAATCCAAATAAACCTTCTTTTCCAATAAACCAACTCGGGGAAGCTTTAGAGGTTGAATTATCTCCTCCAGACTTGCACTTTTTAACCCTTGTGATACTTTCTATTCTACCCAAGCATTTTGAGACCTGGAGACGGGGGTCTAGCTCAAGGCAAATGGGTGTCAGTGGTAACGAGAAGAAGGCAGAACCCGACGTTTATTTGAAAGATACGGAACTTCAGGCAATTCTTTTGCCAGGATAATTGAGGGAAGAAAGGCAACTTTGACTTGGGTAGACAGAAAGCAGAATGCAATGCCGCAATCTGAGAATTGCCTCTGTTTGCACCAGTGCATTAAAACTCAGCTTTCTGGTTAAATAAAAACTCTTCTGAAAAGTATTCAACCAAACATTTCAACTGCTGTTTTGGCAGGTAACAGAAGTTACCAACACAGCTGAAGACTTTTCTTGGATGAGAAGCAAAACAAAGAGAAAAAAAACAAGAAAGTTCCGTTGCCTTTTATTTATTTATTTATTTATTTATTTATTTATTTATTTATTTATTTATTTATTTATTATTTAGACTTATCTACCGCTTAGCAATGCTTTACAGCACTCTCTAAGCAGTTTACACAATCAGCAGATTGCCCCCAACAATCTGGCTCCTAATTTGACCAACCTCGAAAGGATGGAAGGCTGAGTCAACCTTGAGCCAGTGAGAATCGAACTGCTGAACTTTGGATGACTTAATGGCAGATGGCAGTCAGCAGAAATAGCCTGCAGTGCTACTTTTAACCACTGCACCATCCTGGCTCTAGAAAGGTAATTTTGAAAGAACCATGACCTGGATGATTGAAAATCTCCTTAGGCAAGTAACACAACACTACTTAGTCCTGTCTACACCACTGGCGGACACTCAATCTGCAATTGTGAAGAGAATGGCCTCTCTGTATCAGCCCCCCTTAATGTCTTGGTGGGGTAAGATGGAATTTCCAAACTTCCCAGCCAAGAGGGTGGGGGGATTTGGAGAGTAGTGCTCAACACAACTGAGGCTTTCATAGAGGGGAAGGCTGAGTTATACTCCTTTCTAAACTCAGATCATCCTCATTTAACGACTGGTCGCTTAAAGACCATTCAAAGTTACGACAGATACCCTCCCCTCCAAAGAAAATCTACTCTTAGAATCTAGTTCTGGAGTTCTGATGGCTGCACACACACACACACACACACATACACACACAGAGAGAGAGAGAGAGACCTGTAGTCAAATGACTCCATTTTGAGTGTTTAGCAGCCAGCTCAGTTTGATGGGCCATTGCAGCATTCTGTAGTCTGGTGATCCTGACTTATGACTCTCTCTTTTTTGCCATTTTACAGCTTTTTCCTCCAAAAAACTGCCCTCCCCTAAGAATACATTGATTTGCTTAACAACTGCTGCAAAAAAAAAGTCATAAAATTTTGCTTGGTTATGTGGATGCCTTAACTTACAGCATAAATTCTGTAATTTCCACTGTAGTCGGAAATCAAGGATAACTTGTATCTGTTGAACAAGGAGTCCCTGGTACTCGGTATCCTGCACAATAATAAAGTGTTTTAATTTTATTGAAATCTTAAAGCGCAGGCTAGGGCGGAGGACTACTAGAGATTACTCACTTTTGGAAAGCATGTTGTATCTTTTGACTACATGTGTTCCTGTGTCAACATGTGACTGCCCATCTCTTCTCAGCTCTCTTCCAGGAATCCAGCTTTGATTTGGTGTCTTCTGACCATATCTTCTCTATACAGAGGTAGAATTAAAGAGACCTTTTCTAAACAGGCAAAATAAAAGTGGCTTCATTTCGTTTCGTTTCTTTCATTCCCATCTATGTTTCTGGTCAATCAGGTACATGTTCACCCACTGAAATGTAAAATATAAATTAAAAAGCTTATATGCACACACACACACACAAATCCACAAACACTCTACAAGCATGAATGAACAATCAAATCTGCCAAAGAAAATGCATTTTGACCGTTCTGTTTAAAGCAGGAAGAATTGAGGAAACCCCTCATGGAGGGCCTTCCACGGCCTGGAATAATACAAGGTAAAAATCCTCTCTTACACCCCTGAGAGCAGAAGCATCTTTAGAAGGGCATCTCTAGCTGCAGTTTTATTACAGGAAAAAAAAATGGTCCCTGAAATCATCCATGATAACAGAATGAGTGGCTTCCTTGGTGTTATATGGCACCATTCCTCTTCAATATGCCAAACTATCTCAGTAACAATTTAATGTAGATGTTAATCATGTAGCTCAGCAGCATTTGGCAAGGGGAAGAAGGGGTGGGACTCTTTTGCGCAGTAGGTGTGTTATGATGTCACATCGAAAAGAGATTTGAAAGAAAAATTGGAGGGAATGCTCAACAATGGTATGCTCACCTCTTTAAAGCAGCAGCCTCTTTTTTTAGGCCTCTGAACTAGCTTGAAAAGAGCACACCTGCTTTAAGGAGTTGGATCATTAAAGTAGCTATATCTTAAATGCGACTCCTTGAAACAGGTGTGTATGTTTTCAGGTTCACACTTTTAAAAAGGTGTTTACTTTGTGTTCAGGACAATTCTGAAGCAGCTTTTCAGAATCTTATTTCTTTCTTTCACTATACCATCTCAAGCATGCATAAGCTTATTAAATAGATAGGGTACAAGATTCCTTGTGTCGTCTTAAATTATCTTTGGGATTGATGGACATATTTGCGGGTTCTGGAGGTGATTGTGGGCTATGAGAAGTTTACCCAGTCACAGAATAGCTTTCACAGGAGATTCTACCCCTTACAAAATACCTGTTTTTCAAATAGGACCCTCCAGCAGGATACTCTCTAGTGTCCCTGCTTACCTTTGTTCTTTTTCTAAGCAGTTGGGCACATTGCCTATACCAGTGATGGCAAACCTACAACACACATGCCACAGCTGGCACGCAGAGTCCTCTCTGTTGGCACACGAGCCAAGCCACCCCAGCATCGCCCCAGAGAGTAGCGGCACTGGGCAATGACATCACAGGGCCCTGCACATGCTCAGAAAGAGAGAAGTGGTGCTGGGTGATGACATCACAAGCCACAACTCATTAGTTGCAACTCTTCCGGGCACTTGGTGCTGAAAAGGTCAGCCATCACTGGCCTATACAGTAGTGGGCTATATACATCCATAGTTTTGTTTTTCCAGTCTGGCACACAGTGATATTACTGATGAACAAAAGTGAAGCTGTAAACAAGCACTTTGTTTTTCACCATGCCAACTTCCTAGCTTTAGTGCTTTTAATGAAAACTTTAAAAATTAAGTCATGGGGAGCAAAAAGTCTAGTGGAAATTGAAGGATGGATCTTTGGATATACCCTAAGTGTCATGTTGGGGAATGAATTACTAAAGACCCTTGTACAGAAAGAATGTGAGAATGTCCTTGAAAGACGACAGGGATATGGCCAGCTGCAGACTAGCCAACAATCAGATAAGAGTCAGCTTAGCCCACAGAAGGAATGTGGGTGTGGCAAACGCCTCAGAGTGGACTCTCTCCAGTTTCTTGGGCTGTAAAGACAATTTGAGGGAAAGAGATGTACTTTGCAAGATTTTGTTACATAACATTACAATAAAAATGGTGTTAGTACTTGTGTGATCGGTGCTTCTTGTGTGGACTACCTCCAAGGGCTTTTTTGATCTTAAAAGATCGACCGAACTAAAGAAACAGCCTGTTATAAAAATGCTTCACTAACTTTGTCTGACACTTACTAATAGCTTGCTTTCTAGCGCTCCCTTTTTTTCTTTTTTAATCCAGCTGCTGCAATATCATCAGACTGTTTTGGAATACAGAATGAGGAGTTTAAGCTCTTTCTTTTTTATTAGCTAGAGTGGCAAAAACTACCTGTATTCATTCATCATCCTCGAATTGAGTCATGTCTGACACTGTCAGCTTTGAAAACCAAAAGTCTTTGCCAACACCACCAATGGAAAACTATTTCATTCTAATCCTAAATAAATTTAGCTGGAGCATTGCATATACTGGGTTTTTGTCTTCTTCTTGAGGTGGCCAGTAGAAAAAGAGGAAAAACTGTTGCCAGGAGGTGAAGATTGCAAAATGGAAGTAGTTTACTGACTTAATTGACGTGCTGACTATTTTAGGGCTTAACTCTGGGACAGAGGAAGGATTTCACTGACTTCTGCATTATGTGGGGTTAATTTCATTTCAGAATGAGAGAAAAACAGAAAGAAAATGAATTCATAATTCAATCAAACAAAGATGTGCATCTCGTGGACTAAACTGAGATGTTAATCAATTTAAAGCCCAGATTTTATCCATGCAAATTACAGTGAAATGATCTGAAACTTAGTGATGGAGAAAATGTCTCTATCACTGCTTCCAATCAAAGTTCTAATATTTAAGTTAAAATGTGGTGCCCTCCATTGGCAGAAATGTAATTGACAGCCATCCTCTATCCAAACATCAGACTCCAGAATTATTTTTAAAGGATGCTTTATATGGTCTCTGGCAATATAGTTCAGGGTCCTCTTTCTGAAAATGCAAAGAACTGGCTTCCTGGTTCCAACTCTCGGTTGGAGATAAAGAAATAATGGGGCTTAGATCCAGTCAGGCTGTTTCCCCTGTTTTCTTCTGAATCTGTATCCATCTAGTGCTTCTATCTGCATTTTAGGTAGATAGGAATCTTGTAGATCATCTTTTACTCACTGATGCCTGTAGGTGTGATGTTTGGAGAGGCAGGTAATGGAGATCATTAGCATGCAATAGACTCAGTAATGATTCTCAGTTGTATTTCAATTGTATTCATTATGAGTTTTCTACCATTTACACTTTCTATCTGGCCTTTTTCTGCTCTAGAGTCTTCCCACAGTTGATTATTTTTCGCTCTCTTAGGGGATGCTAATCAACTCTCATTTCTAAGTATAACAAATTCTCAAACACTTTTGTTGCAATTTTGCCCAGGTCAAGCAATATTTTTCACAGGCCACTTTATAGCAACTGGGCAACGTTTCTGTGGTGATGTAAGCAGTTAAATGCCTCTTATCCCATAATGGAGTAAAGCACCATTAAAGAAGTCTCATTTTCTGTAAGCAGTAATAAACTCATGCATGAAGCCACTACAGAAATTGCAAGAAGACTGATCCAGTATTGAACGAACAATCTAACAAAATGGTGGATGGGAGGGAGGGAGGAAGGAATGGGAGAGAGGGAGGAAGGAAACGAGGGAGAGAGGGGGGAG
>JANHFO010005169.1:29519-40242 GCA_032468095.1 Pareas carinatus
AAAGAATTTAGATATTTTAGACCTTTTAAATGTCTAGATCCGGTTTTAAAGTGGATGTATTTTCCCAGCTTTTTAAATTTTGACCCCATGATTTATATACATATTTTAATTGTTTTTAAATGGTGCGGTTTTTTAGTATTGTATTGTTTGTGACTGTTATTTTTTAGATGGCTGTGCACTGCCCTTCAGGGAGAAGGGCGGTATAAAAATATAAATAAATAAATAAAAATAAATAAATAAATAAATGGTCTCCAAACTTTTTCAGCAAAGAGATAATGATACAACAACCTTTCTCTACATTTAGAAGAATAATCAATATTTGAAATATCTTAAAATACTAATAATTCATTTTTTAAAAACATATTCAAATTATATTCTTCTCTTAATTTTAATCTAACACATCATAAATCATTGAGCATAATTAATCGTATATTTGAAAAGCCACAATATTTCTTTCATCAAATACAATCAAATTCCCAAGTCATAAATTGATTTCTCTCCCATCTTGTAAGAAATCTAGCAGTGGTTTGCAAGTGGCAAGAAATTGAGTCAAATCATCGTCTCTAAACAAAGCCATCAATTTCTCTAACTCAGCTCACTCCCTCAGTTTCGAGATCCATTTTTCCACTCTGGTTATAAACTTTTTCCGTCTTTTGGCATCTCTCCATCTTGCAGTCGGCGTTTTAGATAAAAAAAAAATTCCATGTTCTACCATTTCTAATGGTGGTCCAATCTCTTCTTAAAAACCTCCTCTGATGAGGCACCCACAACTTCTGAAGGCCAGCCATTCTCTTATTAATTGATCTCCTTGGTTCTATCTTTATTCGCTTTCCCTAGAAGAAAAGGTATATCCATTTTTCATTTTACATCCATTTTTCAAAATTTTCTGAACCAAAATAAATATCTGATTCCAAAATTTCTCAGTCTTCTTATAGATTCACACCCTGCTGCAATTCTACAGATGCTGCAACAGTGCAGGAGGCAAAGGTAGGATATGGAGATGTATAGGAAGCAACATTTTGCAGGAGTGAAAATCTCTCACCAAAGGAATGAAGTTGCCCTTCGTTCGTCTCCTGCATGGTGGATGTCCTAACGAGGTCAGTCATAACTGATCAGTGGAGGCAAAACCAGATTGAAGCATTTTTCTGTTTCAGTGGTTTTAACATGCCATTGCCATGTAGAGAGCAGAATGGGAGAAAATAGAAGTGAAGATACCACGTTTAGCCTATATTCTTGGAATGTTACTTGGTTGTTTTTTCTCTCAGCATGAAAAGAGTAGATTGAGTTGACTCTGAGGGAAATATTAATTCTGAATGAATTGTGCATTTCCAGAAACTATCAGCTTCAAGTCAGTGAAGTAAGGTGGGGTTTTTTTGCTTATTAAGGCAATCAAGTTTCTAAAATAGTAGCATCTGTATTTAGCAAAACAATCTTCCAGATATTAATTTCTGCCAACATAGAAGAGAAAGACTCTGGCAATATTGCCTTGGCAGTATGTTACCGCTATTTCATTTCTTTTCAGCGTCCGTACAATTTTGGATGTCTCTAAATCAAATTTTAAAAATAAATGCTCCTAAATGCCTGAAATCTGAAATGTAGTTTAGTGGATTTGAACGAACCCCTTTAAAATATTGTTTTTTGTGCTTTTCAGTGTTTTGCAATCTATAGCAAATACTAGTTCTTCTCAAATACTAACACACGCCATAGGCCAAGATTATGTAAAATCCTCAATGATCTTAAGAATATCTAATCACAGCTCTTTCTTTTCTCAACCAAAGCTATGACAAAAAATCTTTTCAAGACTAATATAATATCATATCATTTGGGATATCATTTTCATATCATACATATGTATGAAGTGTGTGTGTGTGTGTGTGTGTGTGTGTGTGTGTGTACATATTATGTTGAAGGATATTCAGAAAGTAGCAAGGGACACACAGGCTAAAAAAAACCTACCTAGCATTTTCCAGAACTTGATATACAAAGCTGGATGTGCGTATAATCCTTAAAAATCCTGCCGCCATGATCTTGACTGTTCTTCAGGTGATTTGACTCCAAAAATATTTTCGGTTGTCTCTTGATGCCTTTCAGGCTTAGTACAAGATACTTACTAGGATTCTTGGAAGGTTGAAAAGATATAACAGGAGAGCGATAGATAGGAAGTGTCATTTTACCTTTGCCCAAAACAGAGCAAGAAGTGCTGGACAGTGCTTAAATATCACACATTTGTTCTCCTGTCTTTTCCCTGTTTCCTATGGAAACAGAGATTCCCAGTTTCTGGGAGATAAAGAGAGACAGAATGAGAGAAAGAGAATTAGAGAGACACAGAGACACATAGAGAGAGAAAGAGAGACCGAGAGAGAGAGAGAGAATGAGAGAAAGACAGAGATACAGAGACACAGAGAGAGAGACAGAGAGAGAGGAAGAAAAAGAGAGAGAGAATGAAAGATAGACAGACAGACAGACAGACACAGATGGCTTTCAGTCTTCAGTTGGCAGGCAATCGAGAGCAATCAAGCCCAGTTTAATTATTACCTAATGGAGCAATTTCTGCAGCCAACCAAAATCTGACTTGCTCATTATTATAGCCAAGTGACCTCATTCAAGGGGGGAAGAAAGAGAGACAGGCCTAAGTCTTATGACTGGACAAAGTTTGCCTTGGGAGAAAAGGGGAGGATGTCCCATCCCATCCCGCTGCCCTTCGCCCAGCTGACTGCAGCCTGCAGTCAGTCATGGGCAAAAATTGTCTGATGTGGCTATGCCTTCACTACTCATGTGGCACCAGGCGCAGAGTCAGCCCATGACTCCCTTACCCAAACTCCGCAGTCACACGCTTCCCACGCTACCTTGCTCTGCTGTGGGAGAAGTCGGAAGCTCTTGCAAGATTGAGGGATGAGAGAAGACTCTTCTTTGCCAAGCGGCATCCTCCTCCCCCAAAAAAAAGTTTTTAAAATTCTCCCCCTCCTTCTCTACTTCTTTTTTACTCAATTTGCTGCAGAGACAGTGAGGCACATGCCTGAAGTGAAGTCACCTGGGCTGCAAGCTCTGGGGCTCAGAATTCACGCACTTTTGGTGTCCGCTGACTTCGTTCTAGGCGTGCGCCTTGCTGTCTCTTCCAGGAGCAGAAACTTCATTGTGTACCACCTGCCAGGTACATAAAAATGAAAATAATGTTCAGATTTTTCTGCGAACCACCAAAATCTTCTCGTGTATCACCAGTGGTCCATGGACCACAAGTTGGCAGTCTCTGTTCTAGACCACACGCTGAAGCTCCCTTGCATCTATTGTACACCACTCAGGGTTTTCTTGGAGTTGAGCAACCATAACACATCTATCAATAAATGAATGACCAACTTACTCTCACAAATGAAGGCAAATATATGTGTCCCGTGATAATGTTGCGGGATCCAATCTGAGTCATTCACAGGTATCAGAGGTTTAGTCTTCCACGCTTTCAGATCCATGCTAGAGCCCATCCTCAAGATGAAACTTCTGGTCCCAGTGACAGACCCAGATTGGATCCTGAAACCAACTTATTCTCTTGCTTACTCACAGAGTTGGTGTTTGGAACTACACATAGAGAAGTGGGCTGGGTTGGACGAAATGGCTATTTAAAATTCCCCCTAGCTGGACTTCTTCCCCTTCTTCCTCAGTTGAGTATTATTCCTGGACAGCATCATCAACTGGCCCTTTCGCATATGACTCAGCGTCTCTGTTGCTGGCTGAACTTGGTGGCTCTTTCATTGCTTCCCTTCCGCTTGTCAAATCACCCAGTCAAGTTCTCTTGAACTTTGTTCCCTCTCTTTGCCACCACCTTCATTCTTTCAGGGAGACCCGGTGTTGGGTTCTCCTAGCCCATTCCTCTTCTTCGAAGCTCAGCTGGCAGACATGTCCAATTGTCTTTCTGGAGCATTTGGTTTATTTTCCTTTTTTGGAACTGCAACACAAAGCGTAAATATCCTGACTTCCTTCTGTGGCTTCACCTTTCTTCCCCAAAGCTTTCGCACCTCAAGAATCCTCCATGATGGCACTCTTCTATCTTCTCTCTCCCATCACTGATTCTGTTAACACCATAGACTTCTTTCCCAAATCCTTTTCCTCACATGTACCACATCCCAAAAGGTGTTTGTTTCCCATAGAGATTATAAAGTTATTTCCCCTCCCCCAAAATGTATTCATCTGTTATTTGAATAGATTATCACCTAATTAAACAATTTAGGTTTTATGCTAATGCAAATACTCATTTAAAATTGAATGATTACAGAAGGGATTTCTTGAAATTAATTACAAATGGGAAATATTGAATTTGGGTGGGGGGGAGAAATCCTTTTCTTTAATTACTCAGGAAGGGGGAATAATTATATGCAGTTTGATGTGTTCACAGAAATGAAACAATGTTCATGATTCAAGTAATTGTTTGGCAATACTTAACTATGCATAGTCTCTAGCCAGTGATTTTGCAAGCTCCAGGCAGTTCTTGAGGTACGACGCTAGCTGGGACTAGGATTTCTGTCACTAAGCAAAGCAGTCACTAAGTAAAATGCAATATGACCATGCCACATAGCAACAGCAGTCCTGGTGGTCTCAAATTAGAAGGGCTGCACAATCGTTGTTAAGTAAGGACTTCACTCTTCTTCAGCCCTGAGCAAACTGTCTCTTTTTCAAATTCCTCCTGGCCACCTGCCTATTCCCTCCTATCCTTCTCTGTCTTTTTGCCTCTCCTGCACTCCGCTGCCTACCCTTCCCATTCCACGCAGATCTTCACCATCTTCTTTCTCCAGTCACTGGCCCAGGATTAAGGCTCTGGGTCAGAATACAGCCCTGGGATCTTCTGGGGAACATAACAAGACAACAGAGTCTCAACTGGCAAGGTGGGGAAGGTGGCCTTGGGACAGGTGAAGAATTCTGTCTTCTGCCCCTGGCTCAAAAACCAACTGCCCATAGATGGTGGAGAGTGCAGTGGGATGGGCTAGCCAAGTGTGGCATGTTTTGCCACCAGGCAAAGCAGAAGAAACAGCAGCAGTTGTGTATGATGGAGTCTGTGGTGTTAGCACCCTTGGCTTAGAACCACAAGGATGATGCATGTAGCAAAAAATGCTGTGGGTTAGGAAGTAGCGATGGAAACCAGTATCACACAGGCACAGAGCACAAAAGGTATAAAAGTCTTTATAAACAGAAAGTTAAACACCGTCCAGTCTTCTAAGTCAACAGTCCAGTTATCATGCACAGTCAAGCAGTCCTTTTACTAAACAAGTTAGCAATTTTACCAACAAAGTTGGTCAGCAATCTTCAGCGGCAACACACAGGATCAAATACAGAAGCAAAGTTGTAGAATACCGAAGGAGAGAGAGTGCTCTCAAGTTTCCTGCTTTTATAATAAGCATCCTGGTTCTAAGCAATTAGCATGACTCAGCATGACTCAGCTAGTCAGCCATTTTGTAAACCAACCAGTTAGGTGCTTAAAGGGACCATAACTCATATAACCCTAACATTTTATTTATTTTTATTTTATTTAACAGGATTTGTATACCGCCCTTCTCCCGCAGGACTCAGGATGGTGGATGTGTATGATGTATATGATGGAGTCTGTGAGTGATCTTGGAGAAAGAGGGGAAGAGTTGTCTTCTAGGAAACAATCAGAGAAGAGATACAAAAGCCCCAGTCAAAGAAAGAAACATAGGAAGAACCTGTCCTAACGGATAAAGCAATTAAACATTGCGATGGGAAATCTGTACTTTCAGACTTGCAAGATTGACGTTGATCCTCCCAGGTAAACGAGATCAGAAACACAACTAGATGGGCTAATTCTACCTTACTGTAAGGCTACATTAACAGGATTTTGCAAGTCTGAAGGTACAAATCTAGAATTTGCTAAGAGTTGACACCTGCTGGATACCCAAGTGATACCCAACTGGAAAGATCAGGTTGAAGTTAAATCATTCAGGACATATCTACCGTAGGTCATTGTTATGTCAACTCTCATAAGCAATCAATGCCCAGCATTCCATTTTGAAAATAACTTTTAAGCACAAGATCAATTAGTTTTATTGCACTGTTTCTAGCAATTTGTCATATTTATTCATTCATTGGCTTGATCTTGAAAAGTGCTTGGAAACATATATATATATATCATATACATGCATTTATTCCATTTCTGTAATAGCCAAAGGTTATTCATTGAATGTCTATAAGGAAACTGCTGCATTTTTGGGATAGTTGTAATTAAAATCATGAGATTTCCAAAGTACTTTTCATACACTATGACTCACTTCAGATCTTTTACAACCCTTGTCATCTTTTTGCAGCTTGAGGAACAGATCAGTCTGACTTTGAAGAAATATGTGGGTGTCTTTAAAGGAACACGAGGTACCTTGCATATGACTGAAAAGAAAATAACAATGCTGCAAAAATATTTCTAAGATTTTCTTCTTGGTGTTGACATTACAAACACATATTTTAGTGTAAGGCTACTAGCATATAGGCATCATTATTTTCAATTACTCTAAAAGAAATGTATTAGAAGCTCATTTGCATGTAAGATCAAACGGCAGTTAATGAGCTCTATGAATCTAGCATCAGTCGAGATGTAAACCATTGAAGATTAAACCCTTGAAATTGCTGGTGAATTGCTAATTTAGGATTGTTTGGCCACTAATTGCGGAGCAAAATGATTGTAGCAACTGCATGCATAGCAGAATTTGAAAGGAGCACTTCTCTGCTGGTGAATGGCTGGTTTGCAATTGTTTTGGAAATTGCATTATTTACTTATTGAACTTATCACCCTGTTTTTGCAAAAAATAGCCCTCAAAATGGCTTAAAAAGGTAAACTGGAATAAAAGTAGACCCGCAATGTTAATAAAATATAAATCAAGAGACGACACAACTGAGAAGAGCTAGCAGCACCCTGATTTTTGTATCTTCCTCTGCAAAGAATCTAGCTAACTCTGAGCAGGTCCAAAGAAATACAATGCCTCTCAGCTGGATACACACACCCCCAGCCAGGCTTAAAGGTGAACTATCTGCTCAAGGAAAGGCAACAGGGAGAAGACCTCCTTGGGAGGAGAAATGAATGCACAGGAGCAGCTTTGCACCTGGGGATTCAGTGAGGTTGTACAGGCCATCTTGAGATACTTTGGCCTTTTGTCATCTGAACTTCCTTTCTAGGGACATTCCAGATCAGTCTCTTTGCCTGCCAGGTGAAGTATGGTGCACATAGGTATGGTGCAATGGATAATTGTGACCTCGTGAACTGGAGACCTCGATCGCATCTGGGAACTTCACTGGGACAGCTTACCAAATGTGAGTCCATCAAAGCAATGGAACTCCTAGACGGCTCTGTTTTCCTCATGGCAGTAAATCCCGAGTATATTATTCCTTTCCCAATGCAGAGTTTGTTTTATTTATTAGATTGCTATCACACCTTTATTATTTTTATCAGTAAATCAAGATGACAAACGTACAAAATACTTCTTGTCCTTTCTATTTTCCTCACAACTCCGTGAGGTGGGTTGAACTGATTGGTCCAAAGTCACCCAGCTGCCTTTCATGCCTATGGCAGGACTAGAACTCACAGACTCCTGGTTTCTAGCCCGGTGCCTTCACTACTAGACCAAACAACTGACTCTTTAACTTGAATGCCTTAACTTGAATGTTTCACCTTTTCTCCTTTATTCATACTATGACAATTTTATATTTCTATTTCACTGTTACCATCTCTTACATTTTGCTACTGCAGCTTTAAGAAGAAGGACCCCTTCTTATTTCTTCTTGTTTTGCTCATGGCAATCTTGGGTTTTAGAAATAAATAACTTTATTTCCATATTTTCTTTCCTCTTACTCCCCACCCCTTGCATTTCCCTCCCTGCTTTTCCAGTTAAATTTCAAGGCATCCTCGCTCTTGCTAAAAAAAATTCCTGCCACCAAAGAGATTGAGCCTTTCCAATGGAGCTCAGTTAAGACTGACCTTTGCCTGACCACCTGTACCTGTTCTTCTATTTACATTCCTCAAGGCTTTTGTTAAGTGCCTGTATCTCAATGAGTACTTGCCATTGTTGAATCTAGCCCTGTCCCTGATTACTGAGAATAATTCAATCTTTGACCACTAAATCTCATCAGGAAGTTCCCTCTGTCATTGTTCCTATGATTTCTTTTCCTTGGTTTATATTGTTTTACTAATGTAAAGGTTACCTACATGCAAGTAATGTGCGCAAATCTTTATTTGTATGCCAAAGGGTGCAGCAAGGCAAAGACAGAGAAGCCTCAGCTGTACTTCTGGAATTTAAAAGAAAGTATATGTAAAAAAGAAATGTGGCCTTGTCTGCAAGTGCAAGAGCTTAGTGAAAGTTGGCCTCTTCCCTCTCGACTCGATGGGATAGTTTCCCTTCCTTTCGAATATCCCCAGTTCCAATTTCCTTCAACTTTTCTAAAATCTAGGGACCTTAATATTCCAACTCTTTCCAGTGATAAATGCTGAGGACCCAAATATTTGGCTCTGCATCTTCCTGTTTCTTATACCCTGTTTTCCCAAAAATAAGACCTAACAGAAAAAGAAGCCATGATTTTTCAGGATGCTCATAATATAAGCCCTATCCCCAAAATAAGCCCCAGTTAAGATTGTCCACCAAATGGACACATTTAGTACTTTATTTCCCCCAAAATAAGACCTAACTGGAAAATAAGTCCTAATGCACCTTTTGGAGCAAAAATTAATACCATGTTTCCCCAAAAATAACACACTGTCTTATATTAATTTTTGTACCCAAAGATGCGCTAGGTCTTATTTTCAGGGGATATCTTATTTTTCCACCGAGGCCGCCCAGAACCGGAAGTCCGAGGCCTTATTATCAGGGAGGTCTTGTTTTTGGGGGGTGCCTTATATTTCAGTGAGAGGCAAAACTGTAAGTAGGTCTTATTTTGGGGGGATGTCTTACTTTCAGGGAAACAGGGTATAAGATCCGGTTTTATTTTGGGGGAAGCATGATAGAAGGTGCCTACCAATAGAAGAGAATACATTTAGCTCATAGTTGAGCTTTTAAAGACTCTTAAAAGTCCTTGGGATTTCTGAGATTGATTTGCTTGCAGATGATATTTACACAGCATTTTTATTTACATACCATATTTGCACACCATTCATTCAAGACCGTAAAAAAGCTAAGGAAACAAAAAGACACATCCTCTCCAGCAGCCAACATCCAGATAAACAGGGATTAGCACCAGACAAACCATCAAGCAGAAAGCAATATCTCAGTGAAGGGAATACCAAGGAAAAACCACAGCTCTACAAATCAGACGGGGCCATCTACTATAATATGAACAGAGAGCAAGCCCTACACTCGCCCACACTGATACCTAGTTAGTAAACAACTTGCAAGTAAACAAGCTCAGAGAGCACAAAAGACTCCACAGACTTCTATTAATTTATCCCAGTTTTATTCATTTCTCCAACTTTACTGCAAGCCCTGGCTCTCAGTAAAGTTTTTGAAACAAAACAACCTTGAACCGAACTCGCTAAAAATTGTAAAAATGATAGTTGCTTTTAGGAGAACCCCATCTATTCTATCACCTCTCACAATACTAGACAACACAGGATCAACAGTAGAGACCTTCAAGTTTTTAGATTATATAACATCCCAAGATCTAAAATGTTCAACTAACATAAAAAATGTCATCAAAAAAACACAACAAAGAATGTTCTTTCTGAGACAACTGAGATAGCTCAGACTGCCCAAGGAGCTGCTAACACAGTTCTACAAAGGAATCATTGGGTCCTTAATCTGCACCTCTATAACTGTTTGGTTTGGCATAGCAACCAAAGAAGATAAAAATAGACTTCAACAAATAATTAGGACTGCAGAAAAAATAATTGCTACAAACCTACCCTCCAAACTTACCTGTACACTGCAAAGGCCAGAAAGAGGGCTGAGAAACTAATAATAGACCCCTCACACTCTGGACATAACCTATTTCAACTTCTTCCATCCGGACATCGCTATAGTAGGACATTGCAAACCAAAACAACTAGACCCAAGGACAGTGTCTTCCTCCATGCCATCACTCTGCTAAACAACTAACTTCCACAATACTGTTAAACTACTAGCACCTATCACTATTATCCGTCTCATCTTTCCTATTAACCATTACCTATTACCTATTCTTTCATTTGTATGACAATTAACTTGTTGCTTATATTGTATGATATGTAATAGTTGTTTTATTTTAGTATTCTAGTATGGCTTGTAGATTGCTTATTAGAATTCTATGACTGTACTAAGCTTATCAAAAAAATGCAGCTTATGACATGATGAATGTATTTTATGACATGATGAATGTGATCCCTATTAATCACTTTGAGATTATATGTACACTGAGATACACTGCACCAGAGACAAATCCCTTGTGTGTCCAGACAGGCTTGATCAATAAAGAATTCTTAAACATAAGAGAAACCCCTTATGGGTTTCTTTTTGCTGTTACACATGTGATGGAGCAATAGAGGTACTTAGGTCAAGTAACCTCAATCAATCAAATAACGGTACGAGGGTCTCTATAATATATCAAATAACTGTAAACTCTGCTGATTTGCATTTTTGTTTCTGTGCTTCTGTGCTTGTGAGAACACAGGAAGCAAGAGCCCAGACAGATGGTGTAAGATACTGGCATAGACGCGTTTCCTTATCTAACCTAAAGGTCTTCAACTTTGCCCTATGTATCAACCACATACATC
>JANHFO010005169.1:40342-50482 GCA_032468095.1 Pareas carinatus
TCGAACTGCTGAACTTACTGGCAGCCGACTGTTAACAGAAGTAGAATGCAGTACTGCACTCTAACCACTGCGCCACTTAATCCCTAGTCTCCAGGTTTTTAGATATTAACTGAAAATGGAGCAATGAGTTGTTTAGGTTTTGTCAATAACCCAAAGATTATATATTCCCCCCCCCAAACAATTCTGACATTAGAGAGTCTTATGTTGGTGAGGATCCTGGCACTGCTAGGATTAGACCAGTGCAGAGCAAGATGTCTCCCTCTAGATTTTTGCAATCTCTCACCCTCATTTTCCTCCCTCTTCTGTTATTTTTCTGCTTTCCCTTCCTCTGGGAAAGAAAGGACAAAAAGAATGATGTGTGTGTAAGACAGGGCCTCTTTTGATCTTATTTTTTAAAAAAAACAGGTGTGGAGTTCAAATAGCGACTCTTCAGAGTCCTGGTTGCACTTTATGATTCAGGATTCATGAATGAAGAGAGTAGTGAAAGCTATTAGTAGCCCTGAATCATAACCGTAATGTAAAAAGGAAAGCAAAATCACTATGTTTGACTAGAGACCATCAAATCTTGTTACTTGACCATGGTCTCAATCTCAAAATGTCTTTTTATCTCAAAGAATACCAAAAACTATCCAAACATTTCAACACTCTACTACCTACCAACTCAGACAACCAAACAGGAAACAACAACATAATCAAGAAAATACAAAGAACGCACCCGCAAGCACAGATAGCAAACCCCACTCCCTTCTA
Organism: Pareas carinatus; assembly: GCA_032468095.1. NCBI lineage: Eukaryota > Metazoa > Chordata > Lepidosauria > Squamata > Pareidae > Pareas > Pareas carinatus. The sequence goes on from JANHFO010005169.1 coordinate 41,093, forward strand.
GCCCTGATGATGCTACCTAGTTGGGTAATGAAATGTCTGCAAGAAAACGACCAAGCTCAGAGTGCACCAAAGTTCCCTCATTTCCATTACAAATATTTCCTTCAATACTCTCCTCACATCCTGTGAGATTTCTCCGATTCTTACTTAAAATGTTGCAAGATCCAATCTTGCAAGTTTGTAGGTATATTGGCAGAACTTCATTCATTTGTTAAATTATAAATTAAAGCATTTATGTAATATTGGGATGCAGTGCATGGCAATGCTTTGGAGGGAGGCTTGTCACCCTCCCCCTTTGAAAAAAGTGGACCCAAAGCGCTTGAAAAAACAGAACCAAAAAAAAAACAGAGAGCAGAATCTAACTTTGATTTGCACCACCCGAACTGACAAGATTGTAGCTAATGTAGGATGGGATTTTTTAAAAGCCATTTACCTGTCATTTGGGCTGCTGCATTTCCAGAGCCTGTTAAACACAATAATTAGACTGCAAATTGGCAACCAACAACAAATGTAGTAAAATTGCAGAGCCCGATTTTTTACGGGGTTTTTTTTCCCTGCAGATTTTGCCTTCCTTACAATCCGTTTCCAGAATAATTGTGCCTCCCTTTGTGGAAAAAGATGGTTGTACTTATGTAGTGCCCTGTAGAAAGTGAACCCACACGGCTCGCTGAATCCCATCATCATTTTACCCCCTAATGAGAGAGATTGTTTGCAGGCAGATGAAATTAAATTGTAAGCTCTATTGACTTCAACAACAGGTGCCATTTGTGGGGACCCAAGGGGAACGATTGAATTGTCAAAAAAGATTTAACTCTTCCCAACACCGAATATTTCCTCCCATCACACAGCTTTAGCTCACGGAGACATCCGCCACGAACAATTCAGGCAACAGCAGTGCTGGGAAAATGGCCAGGAAGGGCTGAAATTAATTGGGATGAATTGATTTTTCTTTTCCTGATTATCAACTTGCAGCCATCAAGATGGAACAAAATGAAGCACAGGGAAATTAGCTAAGCTCATTCTTTCTCCATCGTAAGACAAAGTTGGAGGGGTAAAGGAGTTGCCTTAAATCATGATTTTGAATGTAGAAGTCTTAGCAGATGTGGTTAAACATGATGGAACGATTCCAAGGTTAAAGAAATGAATTCAAATGAGATAATGTTGCCAGTAATTCATGAAACAGATTGGAAGGATTTTTTGTTAAAACATCATAAGATTTGAACATTTTTTTATGATCAATGGCTCTTCTTAGTCCAGAGGTGTAGCGATAATTCTTGATAGCTCTATTTCCTTTGAGAAGAAGGAGATTATAAGAGATAAAAAGATAGATTACCCTTGTTAGACAGTTTGGATTGGGGCTTTAATTATTTTAGCTTCCATTTCTGAACCATAGAAATTATAATTCACTTTTTTTTACAAGTAATAGTTGTAAAATGTATGAATGTCAGAGGGCATGAAATAATTTTGACTTCTACCAGAATTTTCAGCACTCGGAAAAGGTGTATCTTTCATAACTAAATAACAAGTTTAAGAAACTCTTATCTGAGGTTAAATTAAAGGGTAAGAGGGATGCAAATATTAACAACTGTTTTGCATGTTGTTCACAAATCCACAATATGTATTCTGGATTGTTTTCAACTTGTTTGCATCATAAAATATCTTCAGCAATTAAGGATGAATGAAAAATTACAGATCGCATGCTACTTAAATGCACATTGAAACAGGATTGTTGCACTGTATATACCACCGTAAAAATGTTCTCAATTGTGCTCAAGTGGTTTGTAATAACCAAAACTCAAAATTGATTTTCCAAAGCTCTTTGGAAAAATCACAATACCTGTCCTTCAGAATGGCAGGGGAAAATTGGTCAAAGATTCACTTCAGATAAATAAAGTATAGCTTTTGTGGTAAACTCTATACAGTACTCCCAAACTAAATAATAAAGTTAGGAAATGGATTGAAAAGTCTGGGTTTTTTAAAAAGAACTTTAAAAAAAGTTTGATCTAAAGATCTCTTAATTGTTTGACATGTTGTATCATGGTTAGAATGAAGTATTGCAGGTCAACTCTGCTCACTGCCAGGATTTGGATCTTGACCAGCTCAAGGGTGACTCAGCCTTCCATCCTTCCATGGTCGGTAAAAATGAGGACCCAAATTGTTGGGGGCAATATGCTGACTCTGTAAACTGCTTAGAGAGAGCTGTAAAGGACACGATGAAGTGGTATATAAGTCTAAGTGCTATTGCTATATCAGCAATCTACAACACCTAGAATAAATAATTTGAATTCAGAGCCTATTGTGCTTCACCATGATATGAGACATGATTGTCAAAGATTTCCATAACTATAGATACCTTGGCTCAATGATTAAAACACAATTAAATTAAATTAAAGAAGTTAATATTGGGGAGAGCAATACCCATTAAGTGTATACCCTCTTGATCTTTTACTTCCATTATCAGATCACTGGAAGTTTCTGAGGCATTAAAAAGGAAACTAATTCACTCTGAAGGAATTTCAGGTCTCCTTGTTAATTTCCACAACTTAGTATTACTAGCTTTTGATATTTTCTCACAAATTCAAAGAAAATTAAGAGAGATGTTGCATATTATTTTGTGCAACAAACAGATTTGTTATCCAGAGATTACACTGACAAAAGAATTTGAATACAGAGTTTCAAGGTAATTACATTTTGGTTTGTGCAGCTATCTTAAAAGACTTTGCCAAGTGATAAAAACAGAATGTGAAGCCAAGTGGTAGAATAATAGTTATGAATACGATGTTCCTTCTAAAGCTTATGTATCTTTTTAATGTGCTGCCCTATTGGCCAAATGACAAGTAATTTCATACACAGCAAGGTAGAATGGAAAAGTTTCTCTTTTGGATAAAGAATCCAAGAGGTTTGTTATGTTTCATTTTAAACCCTCCTGTGTGCATGTACAGCTGGCAAAGTTGGCAAATGGAGTATCTTATATAAAATTCTGTTATGAGGTCTATTCATGAAAACAGTTGGCTTTCTATACTAAAAGTGATCCCTACAAGGTTGCGCATTTAAATGGAGGATATCGAGATAGAGAATGAATAAAACTAAATATAGATGTTTTAGAAGAAATTGATAATGAGCTTCTTTTGTGTTGGTGAGTCAATGTTAACGCCTGGCAATTGCCTAGACATGTCTCTTCAGTTTTGTTGGCAAGATTTTATAAGTGGTTTACCATTGTCGAGGGCTGAGACAGAGTGGCTGGCCCAAGGTCACCCAGGTGGCATTGTACCTAAAATGAGACTACAAATCCCAGTCTCCCGGTTTCTAGCCTGGTGCCTTAACCACTACACCATTAATTAATATAAATTATTAAATTAATCATTAATTTAAATTAATCATTAATAAATAGTAAAAATTAATAAACAATAATAATACAATAATATATAAAATTAATATAAACTTACACATACTATAATTCAAATAAGGCATAGAAGACAAGACACCCTTTTGTTGTAGTTTCTGCTATTACTGTCTGTCTCTGCATGCTGATTTTGGTGCAGAGAAAGATAGAGAGGCACAGAATAAATGGTAGAAAGCCAAATTTATTTCCCTTGCTTGTCTTTTATAGAGATAAAAATCCTATCCAAGTGGAGACTTTTCGGTCTTCCTTGTAAAGAATCACTGCTTCTGGGCTGGAATGGTAAAGTAATAGACCGTTTCTTTTTAAAAAGTGAAATAGTAAAAAACAGAAGTAGGCCTTAAACATTTTTTGAAAGTGTAAATAAAAAATAGTGACAACTGCAGCATGTTTAATATCAATGATTTATAACATGTTGCCTTATATTGAAAAGGGCACGCTAATATGAGTGAAATATGGGACTTGGGAACAGATTTAGAAATGGAGGAATGAAACAAATTATGGTAAAGATGTCTTTATAAATCTGTTTTGTCACAAACGGAAGAGTTGTCAGCTGAAATTCATTCATAGATGCAGCGCACCCAATCAAAGTATCACATAATATAGTAACATAACATAATCTCTTCAAATCGTTAAAAGGTTCTGCAGAACTGAAGGTAGACACTTTCATTTTTGACGGAAATATCATAAAGAGGGTTCAAGGTGGCACATCAATTATTCATCAAGAAACTGAGATTATTCCTCATTTAACATTCCTAACTATCCTGTTTCCTTGAAAAATAAGCCCTACCCCGAAAGTAAACCCTAGTTAAGATCATCAGCCAGACGGATGGATTTACCAGAAGTACGTCAATTGTAACTGGAAGACAGAGCAGCAAAAGCAAACCTTACCCCCAAAATAAGCCCAAGTACATATTTTGAATCAAAAATTAATATAAGACCCAGTCTTCTTTTTGGGGAAACATGGTATTGTCGTCCCCTAAAATGTGACTTCGAAACATAAATTGTTGGCAGTTGGGTTTTGAAACAAATTGGAAGGAGCAAATAGGGTCTCTTGGCCTGCAAGAGCACAGAATAGTATATTATTGGGATAAAATGATGGTTAAATTTCAAATAGGAATCAGACAAAATTAGACGTATATGTAAATAAGGGAAATAGGTTTATCATTTTTCTAAATAAAAGAATCTTCCCAACAACAAGAAAAATTATGAAAACTGGTCTCCACATCTTCAAGTTGCTAAGGTTGAAAAACACTGTTTTAAACTACCTTTCATAATCCTTGTAAAAGAAAAGAAAAACCTTGATTTTTCCCAGCTTCTATGTGCATGTTGATTGCGTCCCAGCCTCTAGGTTCAAGTGAATTACTTTTGTCTCATGCATACAAATATCAATGCTCTCCACTACAACATGCAGCCATAACTACAGTCTCTTATGAATAGTGTCACCTGGTGGTCCCTGATTACAGGGATGGAACATTCAGTTCCACATTTGCCCTTCAGTGCAGACTAGGGCCATTGCAGGCAGATATCAATGATTTATTAATAGGAAAAATTCACCAGAAAAGGAAGGGAGACTTGGATGGCCCTTTTCTAGCTTATTTTACTACCATCATCTGAAGGAATCCGAGTCCATTCATTAGGATGATCAAGCAATGTCTGACTCTCTTCAGAGTGCTTGTTTGAATTTACAGGTCTCGCAGGGACAAGGCAAAAGTAGTAACAGTGTTTCTATTGGTTAAGGCTTAGGTCATCTTCCCCATCTAGGATCCACCCCCAACCCCCTAAAAGAGGCCTTCTCAGAGCATACTAACCAAGAACTGCTCACATCGAAGGTCATATGAGTCAAAACAGTAAAGGAATGTTTTGAGAACCAAGAGGTACCACAGAGATAACAAGACTGCAGAAGTGTGGTTGCCATGGAGACTTGGGTGGTTTTCCACACCTGGCCCCATGAACTTATCAACTTCTTAAGGCCAGCTATCCAGAGGCCCACAATTGCCACAATTCAAAGGTCTACAATTCCCACAATCATCAACCCATACCCCAACTCCAGCTGGAAGACCAGACTGGAATTTGAACCTAGGCTGATTTATTTGCAATAACTGCAGGGTTGAGAAAACTACCCAACTACAAAAGTAGGTTTCAGAGCTTTAAATTGAATTTCTATGCAGGAAGAATGATGCTACCCAATTGCAAGGCAACGCTTCCTTCATATTTTTCCATCATACGATGAGTTCAATATTTTGGCCAAGGACCAAGACAAATAACATGGCATGTTCTGCAAACATGGTGAATACTAGCAATCTGCTTTTTGTTCTTCTGAATAGAGTGGAGATGAAGGCATTTTGGGGGGGGGGAAATCTAGGAACTGCTTGAGCTTAGGAACAGAATGCTAAATTTTCTGTATTTTTATTTCTGCACTTTCCAGTTGGAAGGAATAATGATTGTTGGAGGGAATAATTATACCAGGACTGTTCTCAGCATTCTGAGAGAAGCAGGAGGGGAAATTAATGTACTGCTGATTTCAAAACATATTGAAGACATTAGGAATGGGTAAACTCTAGTTTCTGACCATACGTTCTGTATTTATGACTTAAATTTGAATGTTCTACTTGGGTGCTGCTACAGTATAGCATGACAGACATGAGTGAAGATAGAAAGCATGTTGAGATCAAACTCCTTAGATATCATGATGGTGAAATATTTTGATCCAGGTCAGTTTAGGATATAATCCTGTCCAGCTGCTGTTTTCAAAAGACTACTAATACAATAGGCGGAAAGAAGTATTAATATTAGAACTTAGATTTTACAGAATGTTTTACAAAAGTCAAGTGATTTTTAGTCCTCATGCAACTAATATATAAACATCAATAAACTGTATTAGTATAGTATTTTAATAACAGACCATAACCTAAACATGTTTAAATATTTTTGGTCTGTATCATAATTGTTTAGCTCTATTTAAAAAGACACACAACCCACAAAAAGTCAACTCCATGCTGTAGTTCACATTTTTGTGTTTGCTAATGCTGTGTGTGTTTCTCCGTTTGCTGATTCTACCCAAAATGTTAATCTTTGCAATTTTGCTGGGGGGGGGGGGAATCCTCTCTTGTGTAAATTACAGTACATTTCAATAATATAAACAACAATTAAATAAAGCATTACAGAGCATCGAAAATTGCCTTAGAGATAAAACATATGCAGATGATGTTTTATTGTCATGGTTAAAACTACTTAATTTCAATTTGAAAATGGAGAATTTTGCAAGACAATGATATATTTGATCCGCTGAAATAGTCAAATCATTCTCATATCACATTAGTGGCAATTTATCTCTCCTGCCAGAAAAGAAAATTATTTCTAACTATAATAAATGGATTTATGTCATTTATTTCCAGACTACTTATTTCTACATTGTATAGATTTATTAGTAGATGAAGAAGCCCTAATGTGCCGAATGTACGTGAAGTTCCTAGAACAGTTATGGGGAATGTATGGTGCGCGTGCCACAGTTGGCACGCAGAGCCATCTCTGCCAGCACGCGCGCTTTTGCGACGGGGATGTCGCGGCAGTCCGAGTGAGGCTCAAGCGGTGCCTGCTCGGTTTCCCGTGATGCGCCCCGAGTGGTGGTAGCAGTGAATGCAGGACTCAGGCTTTCCTGCAGGACAGGCAGGACAGGGGGAGCAGCCTGGCCAGCCCTTCACACCTGGCACCCCTGGCCCAACCAATGCCCCCACTGGCCCCTTGCGCCAGGTGGCCGCCAATCTAGAGCACAGTTCCTGCAATAGCAACGCGGCAAGATGCTCCCTCGCAGTTGCACAGTCCACTTCCAATGGCTACTGCAGCCCTGGCCTCTCCCAGCCTTCGTTTTAGCCCTGCAAAATCTCCCCCCCTCTCTCTCCTTCCCCCCTCTCTCGTTCTTTATGTGTGTGTGTGTGTTTGTGTGTGTGTGTGTGTTAAAGGCTGGAGGGTGCGGGGAGTGTTGCCAGGGGTGCAAGAGCGTCGCCATGGGGGGGGCATGTTGCCAAGCTGGCACTTTGTCATACATAAGTGGCTTTTGGGTTGGAGTTTGGACACTCAGACTCAAAAAGGTTCGCCATCACTGTCCTAGAAGGTGAAAATTATTCCATATCCTTGTGGAATAATATGGAATGTAAGATATGAAATATCTCCCATCTTCAACTCAACTGAGCTACTAAGTAAATCCAAATCTTCTGCCTGTTCTTGTGAGATGTGCAGTGCAGAAATTTAATAAATATATTTTTCTTTTACAACCCTTTAATTCTTCTATTCAAGGTGGAGTCGGGACGACTGAATGGAGCTGAGTGTTTACTGATCGAATGCCCTTCCTGACACCTATGCAGAGTTCACAGCAGATATTTTCTCTCTGCAATCTGATAGAGAAACATTTGCAGCTGCCTAGAATTGAACTCTCAACTTTCTGAGTGAGAGGCAAGCATCTTCACCTCTAGACCACTATGCCGCTCAAATTTAATAAGTAAATAAATGAATTAAAATCAGACTTTAACTGTCCTTCCTTTCCTACATCTTCCAGATTCATGCCAATCAGTATAGATGGTTTAGTCTACTTGCTAACAGAATCTGATCCATTTTACCATTCACATCCACATGCCCCAAACTCTAATGATAACTATGCCATAAGCTGTACCTCCATCTAGCTAAAGCTAGCCAGCTAACTAAACAAGCTAAATTACAGTTAGCAATTAGAAATGGTTGCACCAAGTGGGAGATGCTGGACTACTGGTTACTCTGCAATTTATCATCTGTATGAGATCCTGAGCAATATATGTCTTACTTGAAGGTCAGAAGGAGGTGGATTTCTTCCTTCTTTCAGAAACTTGAGAGACTAAAAGGAATGCTTTGCTCCTTTGGGGACAATGAGAAGATCTTACTGTACGAAATAGGGCAAAACAACTAACCGTGATTTTGAAGATTTGCTCTGTCAATTGAGAGTATCCCAGATCTTCCTGTCATTTTGCCTTTTGCCTGGATAGCTTAATATTAGGGTTTGGTAACTATAGGGGATATATATGGATGTGCATGTAATGAGCTCAAGAAGCTGCATTTAATAAATAGAAAGTTGGTTTGGTTTAAATTCCTGTCTGAAGTTTCTGACTCTCCAATGGCCAGTTTCAGTCCTCCTGGCAGGTGTATAAAATCCAAATTGTGACATATTCCTAGTTCATCCATGCCATCATTTCTATAATAAATGATGGGCAGGTTCCTGAAAGATGGTTTACTCTGCCCCAAAAGGATATTATAAGAAAAATAAATGCAGCCCCAAGGAAGTGATGCATATAAACTAATACGCTATTATTGTTCTGTATTTCAGAAAGTTGGTATTCGTTGTCATCACACACACACACACACACGCACACACACACGCACACACACCATTCTACAAAGTTGGAAGAATTGCAGGCATCAGACAAATTGCTCTTGTATTTGTACACATGAATTTTTGGGTCACATACAATGTCATTTGCTCTAAACGAACATGTTCATGCTTCACGAGGAGATCTGCTGTTGGCTGCTGGCTGCTTTTCTATTCATTTTCAGTCTGAATGTCTGAAACTGCCCCACGGACTTCTCCATTTATATCACCATAAATCTAAGTACTTTACAGCCTGGATATTTCTGGATGCTGAAAAAAAAAGGGGCGGAGGGAATAATCTTGATGAAAAAAAGAGACCCAAACCAATTCAAGATACACCTTAAAAGCTCATCTTCTTCCTGCTGAAGCTATTTTATTCTTCTGAGGAAGAAGTTTCAAAAATAGGAGAAGGAAGATAAGCTTTCCTCACCAATGAAATAGGGCTTCACCTTTAGATTGAGCTGGTGGACAAAGGACAATGTCCTTTTGAAGTTTGGACAGCTCTTTTCCAAATCATGGAATGGGGAAGAAAGAAAGAAAGAAAGAAAGAAAGAAAGAAAGAAAGAAAGAAAGAAAGAAAGAAAGAAAGAAAGAAAGA
>JANHFO010005169.1:75086-85347 GCA_032468095.1 Pareas carinatus
GTTGATATATTCTTCACTAGATATTTCTTCTTAAGAATTGAGAAAAAGAATATTAATTATATTTCACCTGCCATTTAACCTCCCATACTGTCCATCTTCTCAATATACATTTATTTAATGCATTTAACCACTAGGTGGACACCTGAATGAATAAGAAAACACATCTTCAAACATTTTACATCTGTTTTTCTTTGCCCAGCAGGGAGTAAATTCAGGCTCTTCATACCCCAAGAAAAAGTTAACTTGAAACCTTTCCTTTTTTTTATAGTCCTTTCTGGCACTTCTTTTGAAATGAGGCTTTCAGGAAACTGCGGTAGCCAGGATCATCCACGTACTCATTCTTAAATCTGGAGCTCAATACCCGCTGCCTTTTCTTTTGTCCTTGGATAATATCGGCCCCATAGAACGTGTCTTCAAATCTCATATCAGAAGCTGTAGACTGAAAACAAAGATTAAGAATATATTTCACCTTTATAAAACCCCTCCTAACCGGTGTGTGTGTGATAGTGGTGGTGGTCTAGGTATAAAACAAATCTATTTAATATAAATCCTGTATACCTTTCACATTTAGTGGACACACTCCTCTTGAAGGGTAAAATTTTTCATATTTAATGACCACAGACTATCTTCAGCCCAATTTTAGAGATATTCTACAGAGCCAGTAATCATATGGCATAGCCTAGGTCAAATATTGCAGATTTTTATACTCAAAAGGTATTTTTATCTAGAACAAATATGCAATCTGAAGTGCTAACAATATCTCATTCTAAGATCTTCTGATGAACAGCTCTTGAATTCTTTTTACATTCACACATATACACAACCTACCTTCCTTCCTTCCTCTAATTTATTTATTTATTTTTCTATTAAAAGTTATCCTTCCTATGCTTGCAACATATTAGTTTCTCAGATGTTAAAACACATAGACTAGAAATATCACCAACTAATGTAAGAATAATTTCTATTTGATATCTTTCTTTCTTGAAATTTGCTCTCACAATTCCACTATACACATGGAGTAAAAACTTTATCAGAGTCTTTTGTTGCTTTGAAAATATTGCTGTTATATAGGAAATTATATATTTTTATAATAATATAAATATAAATTATGGATTTGCCTAAAAATCTACTAATATATGTCTGGACAATAATGTCACCATATTTTGTTCCTAAAAGAATACTTTGCCTGCTGTAACTTTCTCTAAAATATTGCTTTGCAGCAGAGATGGAATATAATTCATCTCTATAAATGGATGAGAAATGTTGGGATTTTTGGACAAATATAAGCAATTTACAATTTTGATCAATCCATCCACACCATGTTACGGAAAAGTGAATGTAAAACACTGCATATTCATGTACTTTCTGCTTTATAGCAAATGCATTTTCATGCATATTCTCATGTCAAATTAATAAACTGATACAAAAACAAGCTGGCAATAAATCTGTTGTTGGTAAAATGCATTGTTGAGAAAAGCAGTCAAGCCAATATCCCTACCCTTAGCCTTAGTCCAATGTATTGGAGGAGAACCAGAAAGCTGTGGAGAAGGTTGAACTATTGCTTTACAAAAGGTGTGTGTAAGAGAAGAAAAGTTTATAGCTGAGAGTTAAGCTGCAATTAGATAAATTGGGGTTAGCTTTAATGAGAAGTATTGTATGGCAAGTTTGTTCCTGATACAGAAGTGCCAACTTCCATTTACTATTGTCTGCCTATATATATTTCTAAGTACAGTAAATATCAGTAAGATATTGAACTTTAAATGCTTGCATGGTCAAGGGAAACTAAACTATATACTCATACAAAACCTCGGGAATCTTGAGGCACATTATTTTATAGTATAAATAAGCAATATAATTTCCATCAACACATTTTCCTCCTGCTTGCCTCAATGTGTTAGGGAAGATATATTTACAAACCGATTTTAATTTTGATCTTTACATGCTGCTGCTGACATAGGCAACGATATATAAGTACTGAATCTTTATAAACATTTCTTAACATTATAATGCATGTCAAAGGTTTGTTTTGTGAAGTCTTGTGGAGATTTATGGCTCTAACACTTTCTTTGCAAATACTTACAAAACGGGCTCTCACTCTTTTGGGTAACTCTTCCTCAAGAGTGTAAAGTTCTTCTCTTTTTGTTGGTATCTGGGAGCCATCTTCAAATTCTACCTGATGGTAAAATAAATGAATTCATCAAATAATTATTCACTTGCTATTTGCAATTAGCAATATAGCTAACTAAATATTGCAGCTGTTTGTATGTATAATAAAATCCCCATGACTGAAACAATCATGTAAAGAAAATCTATAAAGGAAAGGAGAGGTCAGGATATTAAAATTAAGGGCTTTTTTTAAAGAAAAAAAATGCAACAAGCAATTAAGAAAAAAGTGATAACACATTTGATTATTTCTAAATTGTGCCAAAATGCTGAATGATTTTGTAAGTCTCATCTAAAAGATTAATTTCATTCCCTTCGTAATTTATCTGGGCACATCTTTTCACTTTTGGAGACAATATAAAGCCACAATAACAAGAATTGGAAGGGATATAAAAGGAAGGGAAATTTCTCCTTTTACTGCCTTCTGGAGGCCCCCTTTTGAAGAGGCCATCACTGGATACCTGTATCCTGGATAGTTCTCATCTAATCTACAACCTCCCCTTTACGAAGAAATTTGTCAAGAATGTGATTGGACATTAGTTGCTGAGAGTCTTGAACAAAATGAATTATCTGGGTTGGGTTTAGTTTCAGGCCAGGGTAATAGTAGAGAGACAGCACTGATTATGCTGGATGGTAGCCTGTGGTACAACCAGGATTGAGGTGGTGCATCCATCCTCATGCTCTTGATCGCTCAATAGCTTTTGTTACTGACAACCATTGTAAGCTTCTGGATCATCTGTGGGTAGAAAACACTGTGATGCAGTGGCTCATCTCCTTCCTCAGTGGTCAGTTCCTGTCAGTGTTGATAGAAGAGGAAAGGCAAGGTCCATGGTTTCAACTTGAGAGATGCTTCAAGTTCTACTTTCTTTTAGCATCTACATGAAACTACTGGATGAAGTCATCTGCTATCATCAGCAGAGTAAGGAAGGTAGCCTTAACTGTATAAATATTGAGCCCTAACAAATCAGATAAATATGCTAGACAGCATATGAACAATGACTTTATAAATCTTTTGAATGGAAAGCTTGCTTATTTGTCCTGCTTGTTTGTGCTTTTTTAATTTATGAATAAAATCACAGACATCTCTAAAAGTTGGGAGGGAAGGATTTCCTCATCTTTAGATTGCCAAAGTCAAGCAAGAAGTATGTGCCAAAACCTGGGAACATCTCTGAAACAAATAGCTGTTAAAAGGGGAAGTGTTTTATCAAAGATAAGACTGTCACTACGGGACTTTTCTCTAAGCTCTAAAGGTCAAAATCTCAACTCCTCAATTTTGTGAAAGCTCTCAAGCCAAAAGTTTTCTTGTGCTTCTAAGAAAGAATGTAATTCTACGACACTTTCCAAGTGCATTGAGTATGGTTTATTTCTAGCCAGAATGGATGAATATGTCCCAGTTGGATGTCTATTGAGGTTTACAGCAAAACACACAAGGAGATGTCTAGTCTGTCAGACATTCCTAGCAGAGTGGGCAGAAAACATGTAAAAAGAGAGCTTTCTTTCACCCCATAACAACTTACCAAGGGCTTGGATCTCTATTCCAAAAAGACATTTGACCTAAATGTAAAAGTTGTGACTGGTAGTAGAGAATTTTCTTAGCACAACATCTTTAAATTCTGAGTAGTGGAGGTAGCAGTTGACTGCATAAGAAAACATATCTTAGCTGGCTGTACTTTGCACATGAAACTTTTCCATCACAAATGCCAAAGCACACAAACAGTTATGCAGCATATTAAAACAGCTTGCTGCATTTTCCTCCAATTTTCCAAGTGATAAGCATTAATCTTTCTGTTTTCAAGGTTGTGGAAGACTTATGTCAAAAGGAAGAAGGTATGAGTGACACTAAAGGAAATGCCAGTTAACAGAATCTGATGGAACATCTTTAAAATAGTCTGTTGAGAAGATGAAAAGCTTTATCATGCTTAGGTTTAGATTTAATCCAGTATGAACCTCTTTAGCAGAAAATGAAAAAGGGAATGTAGCTAGGTGTAGGGAATGCTAAATTGCTTAGCTGCTGCTGCTGTATTAGTTGTACCTTCCAAAAGTTCTAAATTATTTGATACTGCTTTTTAATGAACAGACATGGGAATTTGCTAAAGCAATTGACATAAGTAAGCTTGATAGTCAAATAAGATTTGAACCTGGTTGTCTTTCGCTGAAGGTCATTATACTATACTAGTTATCCTCTAGTAAGCTAGATTTTGTGTATGCGTGAAACCATCTTAACTAGTCACTGCATACTTCTGCACAAAAAATTCAAAAGTGATTTGCCACTGCCTTCTTCCCAGGGCTGAGAGAAAATAACAGGACTGGCCCAAGTTCGGTAGGGTACAGTCTCCAACTTTCTAGCCTCGCACCTTAACCAAATTGGTTCTTGGGTAAGCTACAGTATAATTCATTATATTCCCTCTCGTCTCAGATGAAATTATTAAATGGCCCTGTGATTTTCTGGATTTATTTCAGAGTTATTATAAGTTATTAATAAACAACTTGGTTTGAAAACTTAATATTAGCCATAATGGACAAAAGAGAAGCAGCTGGAAGAAGCCAACTAGTACACATTTTCAGCCTTTCAGTTAAGAATTCGGTCATATATGTGCCACTACTGGTACTTGAAAATATATCGGAAAATAACTCCCAATTATTGAGTTCTAATAACAAGTAGCAGCTATTCAGCTGAGTTTAATATGGAGAATGTTAATATATTCCCAATGAGTCCAAAACTGAATTAGGATTTATTTGCAACTGTAAACCACCAGGTTTGTCAATCACTGTCTATATTAATTGATTCCAGCCTCAAGAGATACACACACATAATAACATAAAACCACTACCACAATATTGTATTAATTTACATTTGCTGTTTAGCTCTCTCTATTTGATTCTGTTGTATTAGAACATAATTAATTAGCGCTTTAATTGGAATTTCTGCAAAGTATTTGATTAGTACACAGAAATTTAGTCACTGTCATAAGCTCACACATGATCATACTAGCAAAATGATAATGAGCTAAAATTTGGGCTTATATTTTTCCTACAAAATGTAAATCTCTACTTTTCTGAAAGTCATGGCAGTCATGTTTTCAAAAGTCATTAAAGTTTGTTAAATATATTGTTTTTAATTCTATAGTATCTAGAATCTACATGTTTTGAATAATTCCTTATAGGAGTTGCATAGACGTGTAAATAAACCTTTTTGGATATTTAACACTAAAATACTGGCTGTATTAAGATTGCTATTACATAAGTATAAAAATATAATTTTACTAGTAGCAGTGTATGAGGTGCAATCATTAAATTCCAAGACTGTACTCACTATGGGATAATGGATCAAGCGATTGCCATGCGCTTACAGCAGTAACGTATAATAACCTTGAGGAGAAGCTACACAAAGTTTCAAAGCGCTATCTTGATTGAGCCCTGCGTTACAAACGTTTTAGTTAGCATGTGCATCCACGCATTTGCAAAATCGTGATGGACTGGAAATGGAAGCAGAAAGCTAACATCAACTTCTGTGTGAAACTCGGGAAATCGCCAACCCAAACTCATGGAATATTGAAGCAAGCTTGTGTGAATGAAGCAACAGATCAAGTGAGGTGTTTTGAGTGGCATTCACATTTCAGAAATGCATAAATTGCTGGAGGACGACAAGAGGACAGGTCAGCCACACATGTGCAACACTGCTAAAAATGTCGCAAAAATTCAACAAATTGTTCAAGATGATCAATGCAGAGCCATCAGAGAAATTGCAGACATCGTCAACATGTCATTTGAAGAGTTCGAATGATCCTGACATCAATTTTGAATATGTGTTGCATTGCTGCTAAGTTCATGCCCAGGCTTCTGTCAGAAGAGCAAAAAGCGCACCGGCTTGAAGTCTGTCAAGACCTCCGTCAGCGGTCCCTGGATGACCCAGAATTCATGTCCAGGATCATTACTGGTGACAAGACTTGGACCTACGGCTACGATTCTGAGACCAAGCAGCAGTCTTCACAATGAAGAACCCTCAATCTCCAAGACTGAAGAAAGCGTGACAGGTCAAGAGCATAGCCAAAAGCATGCTCATTGGTTTTTTTGACATTCACAGAATTGTGTATTGTGAATTTGTCCCTGCGACTCAGTGAATGCTGATTTCTACTGCAATGTTTTAAGACATCTCAGGGTGAACATTCATTGGAAGCAACCACAACTCTGGGCAGAGAACAAATGGATGCTCCATGAGGACAATGCACCAGCTCATAGAACTCTCGCTACATGCCAATTTTGCGCTTGTAGCCACATGGGCGTCGTTCTTCATTCCCTGTATTCACTAGATTTGGCCTCCTGCGACTTCTTTCTGTTTCCAAAGATGAAACTGAAGCTGAAGGATCGCCATTTTGGCACAGTGGAGGATATTCAATGTGAATCATAAAAGGTGCTTGACAGGCTTGAAGAATGTGACTTCCAGGAGGCATTTCAAAAATGGAAGAGGCGCTAGAATCGGAGTACAGCTACCCAAGGGGGCTACTTTGAAGGGGATGGCAGCCAAATATAAATTTGATAATTTTATTTCAATTTATGGGACTAGTCTCGGAATGTAATGATCGCACCTCATATACTATACACTGGGTGTTGGTTTTATAGCTGAATTCCATCCCACTGACACTTGGAGAAAGTGATGAAAATTTAACAGAAATGGAGTTAGACAAAACTCCTCTGAATCAGCTTTAGAATTTTGGACTGAATACCTGAATATTATAAAATTAGAATAAATTTCTATGACTTATTGATGAATATTTTCTGTATGAAGACTACTGCTCTTACCACTGTAAGCAAGGAATTGTGCTACTTTAAACAGAAATGAGGCTAGAAAATTCTTGCCATTGAACAGGAATATAAAGAATTACAAGTTTGGGATAACATCATAGCACAGCAAACTATTTCATCGAAGCAAAAGTTATGCAGGGGGCATCCTTGGAAACCATCTAGCTCAATCTGCTGCTCAATAACTGGTTCTAGCTCCATATTTCAGAGCTACAAAGAACAAGATTAACAAAAATAGTTGCTACTATCAACATAATCCTAAACATATAATGCTTATCTTGGAATAATAAATGAAGCTTACGTTGTACATATATGCTACATTGGTTCCAAGATATTTTGCACCATAAAGTTTTCCATCTGGCCATTTCACTTGAACAACCTCTCCCTCTGCAGGTGGACCAAGCTTCAGGCAGTCTCTGCTCTGTTTGAAAAGAAAACAAAACCATGTTCAATCAATAACTGAAAGGATAACTTTTGAAAACCACAGGAAATGAGAAGAGATTCTTGTTTTTATCATGGTAACTTATACTCTTCCCTTCTTCTCTGAAAAAGTCACCTCAAAACAGCCTAGATGAAAAGTCAAAAGGGCAAACAGATTATTATATGTGAAAATGTACTCAAAGACATAGATATTATCATAGAAAGACTTGTCATATACCATAGAGCACAAAATGTACTTGCTCAGAATGTAGCATTGTTACAGTTTGTGAAATATTCATATTCCCTATTTGTTTGTTTGTTTGTATGTTTGTTTGTTTATTAAATATGCAGAGCCACCCACACAAATAACGTGGCTCTGGGCAGCATACGACAATCAAATAAAACATCAAATATAAAACACATATAAAAATGTAAAACTCACATTAAAAGATAAATATTACAAATATGCAATCTCTAGGCTAAGAGAGGATAAAAATGGCTACCTCAGCAATAGAGCCACCTAAGCATGTCTCCAGTTTCTGGGATCACTCAGCCTGATAACATAACCTGGTCTTGAGGGACTTCAGAATGTACAAAAGAATGAAGCTAATTTAATGGAGGGTGGGGGTAGAAAATGTTCCATAAGGTGGGTGCTACAGCAGAAAAGGCACACCTCCTGGTGTACTGACTCGCTCACCCACTCACAGACATAACTGTTGCTTAGTAAGTTTATTAATATTCCCTGGTAATTCCATTCACCAAAAAACAGAACTGTCCCAATTAAGTCCAGCCACAAGCAGACCAATGTTAGACCAAAGAACAATGGCCAAAAAGGCACTTGAAGTTTTGCAAACAAAATAAATCCACCAGGCAAACTTAAATCAACACAAGATAGCTCACGAGGCAAGAAAAGTCCAAAGTTTCCAAGTCACGATTCCAGTCAAAGTACAGTGTCAATCTAAAGCAAGGGAGGAATCACAACGACCAGAAAACACACAGCTAAGAAACAAACACGTTCCCAGCAACACTTCCATCTGTCTGCTGTGCTAAATAGCCAGTTTCTGGTGCAGCCCATCTAAGAGGGTGAGGCTTTCCCCTCTCGAGTCATCTGGCTGACCTTCTCTGCTCCTGCCTTTTCTCTGTTCTATGAGTTCTTGGATCAGGTGCAGAAGGCAGTTCCTCCTCCTCCTCCTCATTGACCATCTGCAACTGCATGCTTTCCCCACCTGGAGCCTCAGCCAAATTCCTTCTAGATGGCTGTTCAGAGCTATCAATTAGCTCAGCTCCTGACCTGCCAGGAACCAGTTCAACCTCCTCTGAGCTGACATCTAGAGAGGTATCTGGGGAATCATCCGGGGGAGGCATCACACCTGGGACCAAATGTAGGTCCCTAGCGGATGGTACTCACAGCATATCTTCGGTGCCAGATCTAATGAGGTGGCCTGATGTACCTGGGGAGGGGCAGTCTCTTAGACAATCTAGGCCCATGCCATGAAGGTTAAAACCAGAAGCAAACAGGCAACCAATATGGCTTCTGCAGCAGAGATGTATCACGTGATGTTCTGGGAGCGCAAATAACTGCCCACACTACTGCATTCTGTACCAGTTGAAATGTCTGGATACTCTTCGAGGCAGCCCCATGAAGAGTATGCTGCAGAACTCCAATCTGAAAGTGACCAGGACATAAGGTCTCTAAGCAGAGTTTGTTGGTCAAGGAACAGGTGCAATTGGCACGCAAGATAAAGCTGTGTGAAGACCCTCCTGGACACAACTGCTACCAGCTCATAGTGCAAGAGTTGTACATCTAGGAGGACTGAAAGATTGCGCCATGGGTCTGCCAGGACAGTGTAATCTCATTCAGTGCCAAAGATACCATAGATCTGGAATCAAATCACAATCAAAAATCCAAAGCCAATGAGTCTTGCCATAGTTGAGTTGAAGCCTGTTGTTCCCCAACCAGATCCTCAAAGTCTCCAGACACCAGATTAATACATTCATGACATCGCTTAATCTGCCGTGGGTAAAAATATCTAATTGCATCATATAACATTAATGGAGATATAATGTCAATGGATGAGCTCACCCAGTTACCTAGGCTAAAACATGACCAATGTTGTTTCTATACCCAGGTCTGAATCCTGACTAAAAAGGATTGAGATAATCTGCTTCCTCCAAAGCCCTCTGAAGTGTTGTGCAACCACATTCACCACCACTTCCCCTAAGAAAGGGAGGTGAGATACTGGGTGAAAATTGTGTAGTATGGTGGGGTCCAACAATGGCTTCTTGTGGAGAGGGTGAACCAAGTTCTCTTTATAACTGGGAAGGAGTCTGAGCAACTTTATCTGATAGATGCTGGGTAAATTCTTCTGCATGTCCCTGTGAAAGGTTCTCCATACCCCCTTTACCCAAGAGGGCACATGCCACCCAAAACAGGGCAGTGGAGCGTTAATAAACCAATCAAATAAGGGCAGAAAAGCACTGATATTAAATCGAACTTTACATTATCTTGAACATGCTGTCAAAAAAAATTTGGAATATTTTTGAAATATTTAAAATCTGCTTCTGAAAGTTATGAAGAAGAATCTGTTGATTGAATTATGCTTGTTTTCTGCCTTCGTGTTTATGGGGGACACTTATTGCAAAAATGTGTACATCTGTGTAAATATAGTAATATAAATACATTTATGTGTAAGCGTGTGCGAGTGTGTGTGCACGCATATTCCAAATACACAAGTCAACCATAATTTTCAAAGTTGTATAGTTTCTTCTGCAATAGATATAACTAAGGGAGGATGAGGGAAAAATCCCGGGGAAAATGGCCGCCGGGAAGCAGCCTCCATAACGTCGGGGCCAGGAGAGAGGAGGCTCCAACGGTCTG
>JANHFO010005170.1:79197-91795 GCA_032468095.1 Pareas carinatus
ATAGTAGGTAGTTGTTCCTTCTTCCAGTACTGCGCACTCAAAAGTCTTGCCGCTGTTATTAAATTTTAAATCAATTTGTTTTCCACTACAGTATAATCTGTAGTTTTACCCATTATATCTATTATAAAATCATTTTAAGATTTTGTTCCCAGAATTTTTGCCACTCGTCTAATTCTATTGTGTGGCCAAAATTATTTGCCCAATTTATCAGTTTCTTTTACCTGTTCTTCCTTCATTTTCTACAGGTTTTCCTCTAGAAGTCTTCTGCTCCCTCTTTAGTTACAGGTCTTGTAGGAGATGTCCAGGTTCACCCCGAGGGAGGGGATAAGCATGTCATCAGTCTTGAGTCACTTTGTACTCACAAGAGATCTAGGTCTAGCCCACTGTGAATTCCATTGACTCTTACCTACCATCAGTTTGCTTTGGTTGTTAGTAGTTCAGATTCAAGTAGAGAATGTTAGCATGCAATAAACCTGCATTCATTTGAACCACCTTGATTTTTGGCTTCCTGTTCTTGACAGCATCAGCAATGGCAAAGGAAGAATAAGGTTTCCTTGACCTATTGAATATCCTTGGTTTGAAATCCAGCAGAAACTGTAAAATAAACCATTTTTTTCTGAGTTACCTACTTTTTCACTGTGCTTTTTTTTAAGTATGCCATTCTACTGTTTTATCCAGCAAAATGGGTTGTGACACTCTCCAAAAAAGAGCTTGAAAGATTGCTGTTGGGGCACAAAATACAACCACTAATGCTGATTACAGGGATGATAAATAGGTAGGTCATGATTAGTGCACATTTGAATGAGGTCATATTCAATTTAGTGCAAATTGTAGCATGATATTCAATCTTGTTTTATCAAGACCAACATCTAATTAATGTGGGGCTAGTA
Source organism: Pareas carinatus (assembly GCA_032468095.1). Lineage (NCBI taxonomy): Eukaryota > Metazoa > Chordata > Lepidosauria > Squamata > Pareidae > Pareas > Pareas carinatus. The sequence goes on from JANHFO010005170.1 coordinate 80,088, forward strand.
GATGCACAACTGATGCTAGCAGATGTGCAATTTCTGTTCAGCTTTCAGACACTCTTAATTTTTGTGTGAGCAAAGTGGAATTTACTATGATAAGAGACCTCAGTTTAACCATGGCTTCCTAAATAAACTAAAATTAAACAAGTATACACAGCATCATATTCTGTAATATAGCTTGCCTCCACAATACCTGGCTTCAGATTAAGCAAAGGTAGCATTGTGTGTATGGAAATACATCCTGGAATTTAGAGTGCCTCGATATATATATATGTTTTAAATTCTCTTCCCTTTCTTTTTCTAAATAGTGACTTTGCTTCTTTTTGGAAACATTTTTAGTAGAAATACTTTCCATGGCACCTTCAGAAAAGGAATAATTTAAAAAAAACATTCACATACTGCAATGCTTTATATATTTATTGTAGCTAGAGCCACCACTTCATTCTTAATCCTTTAATTTCCTGCTCTATTTTGCCATGAAGCAAAAGAAATTGTACTGTTTTACGAATTCATTATGTTTTCAGTGTGGCTCACTTCAAGAAAAGAAAGCAGGAATCAGCCTCCTAACCAGATACAAAGCTTATCCATGCTTAAAAGAAAACCAGCATTGTTTCATTCTTCACCCTCCAACCTTTTGACTGGACAAGGAATGCTAATCTTTCATGCAACATTTATTTTAAAAGCAAGACGCTACTGTAATATATTTTAAACATGATTTATGAAGTTACAGATTTTATCAGTCCTTTTTCTATCTACCTTGTCCTCCAGCTTCCCTTAAAGCAGATCTCAATCTCTCGCTCCCTCCTTCTCTCTCTCATTTCCCCCTCCCTCCCTCTCTCTTCCCTTCTGAAGTTCTCCCTTTTCTGTACAATGAGTGGAAAACCTGGATAGGAAGATAATACATATTAGATATCTCACATATATGTTAATCGGTTTTGGAGCTGACCTTTTTCAAGTGAAAAGAAATCTAAAACTAAGCCTCCTTCAGGTGTTGAAAAGGGAGGGAAGGTTTGTGAGGAATTTTGGCTTAAGAAGACATAGAATGGGGAAAGTATTGCTGACAGCAGGGTGGATGAGGCTTCCAACTAGGAGCATTTGAGATGGATAGAGAACCGTACCAATTAGAGCTCTAAGAAGTTTCAATTCAGAGATTTGATTTAAAGTCAATTCAATCAAACTGGCTTTTCAGATTGGATCAACTATTGTGACAAAACACAAAGACTCCTCTACTTTTTAGTTTGATTGACTTTTTCGGATCCAATTGACTTGTCAACCTAAATCGAACATTTGAATCCAATTGGAGCCTAGTACAAGACATACCAAGTAATATGAGGTGGCCTGCTTCATACAAAGGCTCAGCTATTGGCAGGGTTTATTTCATTTAATGCACCGTGTGAATTGAGACAATTGTGGCTTGGAAGAAAATATGCTTAAAATACAACAAGGGAAACAACAGATATGCTTAAAATACAATGAAAAAGCATCTTCAAGACAACAAGGTGTAGCATGATGCCTGAGCCTCCCTACTGTGTATATCCCATTTTAATGTTAGAGAGAGAAAGAGCAAAGAGGTACAAAACAAAGTAAGAATTGTGTGGGGACCTTGAAAGTCCTATATCAGAAGATTCTACTTGATATGACACTTTCTGCATGGACAGAGGTCCCATTTCTGAATGAAATGATGATGATGATGATGATGATGATGATGATGATGATGATGATGATGATGATGATGATGATGATGATAAAGACCATTTTTCACACCTATGATGGTTGCAGCATCCCCACTGCAGTGATTCACTTAATAAATGTGGCGAGAAAAGGGGCAAAACTCACTTAACAAATTTCTCATTGACCAACATGAATTTTGTGCTCAGTTGTGGTCATAAATTGAGGACTATCTGTATGAGTCTAAGTGCTATTGCTATAATCCAGACGTCTCCAACTTTGGTCCCTTTAAGGCTTGTGGACTTCAATTCCAGAATTCCCCAGTCAACATGGCTGGCTGGAGAATTCTGGGAGTTGAAGTCCACAAGCCTTAAAGGGACCAAGGTTGGAGACCTCTGCTTATAATCTATTGCATACTATAATTTTAGCCAAATCCATGTTTCTCCTTGTTTAAAAAAACATTAAAATCCATTTTGAAACAAAGAAATGTAAGCTTTTAATGCTTTGATTCAAACGCAAGAAACTTCTGATAAGACAATATGTGCATATGTGCTGAGTTTAGCGGCATTTAATCCAGTACTTTATTACTGTTCGCTTGATCAGATACAAAGCAATCAATGCGAATTATTACCAGGGAACCAGAAGATAATTTTGAGAAATCTGTCAAAAATGCAAAATTCAGGATAGCAGGATGAAATTAAAAGTGACTATATTGATTTTGCAAGTGACTGTAAGTTATATAGCAATATCACGAGTTTTAAATTTGATCACACTTATTATACTCTGGTGAAAGTTCATTTTTCAGAACAAATATCTGTTGTACAATAATCAAAATAAATAAGTCCATAACAATTACTGCCATGCAATAGATTGCTCGCCGGGAGCTATGACTTATACGGAATGGAGAAGTGTGGGCAGTTATGTGCACTCCTTCTTCAGTGCATGCTAGGCCTCTACTGTGCAAGCTGCATTGGTTGCTGGTCTGCTCCTGGATTTAATTCAAGCTTATCAGCTTGAAAGCCGACAGCCCATGTTTGAGATCTGAATGCCATGTAACAGGGTGAGCTCCCATTTCTGCCTCAGCTCCTGCCCACCTATTAGTTTGAAAGCATGCAAATGTGAGTAGATAAATAGGTACCACTTTGGTGGGAAGGTTACAGCATTCTGTGCGCCTCCCGCATATAGCCATGCATTGGATAACAGCACACATGGGGGTCGTGCGCATGCTCGCAAAGGAGTAGCGATGCCAGGCGATGTTGTCACGATCTGCGACTCATTAGTCATGACTCGTCTGGGTACTCGGTCTCTAAAAGGTTCACCACCACTGCCCTATACAATTTCAAGCAGGTGGTTGTCCAGTCCTTTCTTAAAAACCTCCAGTGATGAAGCATTGACAACCTCTGAAGGCAAGCGGAGGGGTTCAATGGTTATAAATGTGAACAAAATTCACAAGTCATTTTTTCAAAGACTGTTGTGACATTGAACGGTCATTGAACAACCAGTCATAAGCTGAGGACTCTCTATACTTCACTGAACAGACTAGGTTCACAAAATACAATGCCCAAACTTGGGCATTGTAAGTTCAGTACCATGTGGGAGTCCAATCCAATCTCGGAGTGCAGTTTTCTTTCCCTGACTTTTGTTATTTGCTCTTTCATGCTAAGTCTATTGAGATCATGAATCTCAGGGCAAAATTCACCTGGTTTTTATTTGATATAAAAACTGTATTTGAAATCTTTCAGACTGGATAGCTAGGCATAATATTAAAAAAGAGAAAAGAATAAGCAACTAACAACGGCCAGTCCAAATGCAAAGGTTAGAGAATCATAGCCATATCTGGAGCAGCAGCTTCAGTATTAAACATGACATTGTATTATAAGATCCGTATCAAGGAAATTGCACATTTAAAACATATATGTTTATTTATACAGCTTAATTCCACTCCAATCATAGATAACTGTATATATTTTTGCAGATTATAGTATCTTTGACTTCGCTGTTTACCTAGGAGCATTTCGTGTAGCAAGAGTGCAATCAACTGGAAGAGGATTCAAAGCATCTTTACAGTCATTTCAAACTTTTGAGGGAGAATGGCATACCTTAATTGGAAAACTAAACTTATCTCCTAAAGGAAAACATTTTCTCCCCATGCATTTAAAACCCTACCTATTAATAAAGTTCCATCATTATGAGTCTGGTCATTTGAAGGCTTTTTTTATTTAAAGGTAATTGAACAATTATTAGTGTCATGTTGCCTGAGGGCATTATTTGACAAGAGATTTATATGATGGGCAATTACAGCCACTCAACCTTGAAGGAGAGATAATTTTATCTTTTGATAGGAACAAATTGCCATACAGTTAATTTTTTTAAAAAAAACACACAATAACAATAATCACCAGTAGTTTATGTGAAAGATTTAGAAAAGAAAAGAAAATTAGGTTACAGTTTGCAAAAGATTGCTCTGGCGATTTATTGTCTTGGTTAAAAAAACAACAAACAGTGGGTTTCTGTAGAGTATGATTATTATATAATTATATCACAGGTTAAAGCTTCACAGGTTGGGAAAAAAATGTTGGAGAATTTCAAAATTGCACACTTGTAATGGTATTTGCAAGACTTTCAAACTTCCTGATCATTATTGTAGTACAATGTCCACGGTGTAGGAATTTACTTCCCTTTCAATTAGACCAACTTGACAAAGAAAATTTAACATTGTTGGGTTCTTAGTGTTCTTTGAGATGGGCTGTTTTCCTGCAGTTGTGTGGTTAGATAGGGAAGCTAATATCATCAATACATGAACTTTCCTGCTATTTATAGCTTATCCTTCTAGCTTTAGTTGGAATTTGGAATCTCTTTTGATCGTTCTTGTTTTTCTAATGGAACGATCAAGGCAGACATCCCACCTGAAAGGCAATCAAGGAGGAAACAATGCGCCAATCACAGCTGGTAGGAGAAGTTATGCCATAGACACAACCAGCTGTTAACTCCATCTCCTCCTTCACTGTTATCTAGCCTAGTAATTGTATCAAAGGTATTAAAGGTAGAGGTAAAAGTTCCTCCCGTACATGCGTCCTAGTCGGTCCGACTCTAGAGGGCGGTGCTCATCTCTGTTTCTAAGAAGCCAAAGAGGCAGCACTGTCCAAAGATGTTCCTGGGGTCATGTGGCTGATATGACTAGATGCCAAAGGCACACAGAGCACTGGTACCTTCCCACCGAAGTGGTCCCTGTTTTTCTACTTGCATTTTTACATGCTTTCAAACTGCTAGGTTGGCAGAAGCTGAAGCGAGTAACAGGAGCTCACTCCATTACACGGTGCTAGGGGCTCAGTGGACAAAGATGCTGAGCTTGTCAATCCGGAGGTCTGCAGTTCGGCAGTTCAAATTCTGATGGCACTGAACCTTCCCAATTGTGACACACATTTGTGAGGCAGCGTCAGTGGAAGGGGAAGGCCCTGAATGCTGTTGCAGAAAAGTCACTCGTCTTTCTTTCTGGTGTGGAGCTAGCTCGGCCCCTGTGGCGCATCTTGGAAAGCATGTGAGCATGAACCAGAATTGTCAGTCTTAGGCAGCCAAACTACTACTTGCATTAGCATTGTAGTCTCCTGGCTAATGTGACATCGCCATATCAGAATCAGGATCAGGATTTATTTGGCCAAGTGTGTCGGGACACACAAGGAATTTGTCTCCGGTGTTCATGCTCCCTACCTACATACATACAATAAACAACTGTGATTACAATTAAAGATACATTTATAATCATTTGTATATATAATCATAATCGTAATCATTTGTATATATTAGCATAGTCATTGTATAGATAGGCATAATCAATTGTATATATAAGCGTAAGATACATTCATAGGAATAAAGTACATTCATCTTGTCAAGTACATAGAAGCTGCAATTGACAAACCGTGATCTTAATCATGCATACAATCCACAATCATAAAGTACATTCATCATGTCATCATGTTATAAAATACAATCATCCTGTCACAAAACACCTTCCTCATTAACAGTGTCCTGTCAGTCAGCTGTTTAGCAGGTCGATGATATGAGGGAAGAAACTGTCCTTGTGTCTAGTTGTTTTGGTTTGCATTGCCCTGTATCGGTGACCGGAGGGAAGCAGTTGAAACAGGGTGTTATGCTAAATAAATAAATTAAACCCAATGCAGATTTTTTTTATTGGTGCATTAGACATTCTGCTATTTGGTTAAAAGCGGTGACTGAGTTAGAGGTCACTTTCAGATCGGTTTCATTTTTAGAGTTTAAATGGAACGGCTCCCTTCTCCTATCACAGCCTATTTATTCTAATTGACTCTTTCCTCTCCTCTCTGCAGGATTGTCAATGCCTTAGGAATTCTGAATGGCGCTCAGCTCCTTGCCTTGCAAAAGAATGAGTTCAGAACTATCCACCCAGAAGAAGGACCTCGAGTCTACAGCCAGGTTACCATCCAGAAAGCTCTCCTAGAGGTATCAGGGATTTTGAAATCTCTTCTAAGGATTGGGAGAAGGGTGGGTGGTGAACTGAGACTATTCTTGACCATCAGAACCTCAAGGAACTATGCTAGAGGTTCTCAACCTGTGATCTGAGGACCTCTGGGGCCCTCACGATGTCATCACAGGGGGTTCACAAAGGCTTGAAGACATGTTATAATTTAAAACTTGAGTTAAGTCATGGTGGTCCGTGGCCATAGACTGTGGCCACAAAAGGTATTTAAAGGGAGTCGCAGTTTAACGAAAGTAGACCAGCTGTCAGTCTTAATTGGTTTATTTAGGCATATAAGCTATTCAGTTCGCAATAAGCTTCTAATAGAGTCATTAAAGGCACTCTGAATAGCTTGCTTCCAGCAAAACTTTCAGCAAACACAAAGACAAAACTCACCAGAGTCTTATAATTGTCCAAAAGGAAAACAGGTTTCAGAACCCAGAGGTCCATGGCATGGAGAGCGGAAGAGTTGTCTCCAGCAACTGCTCATCCCCAGCCTGCTGCCTTTTATCCCCCACTGAGGGTCCGGCCCTGCTAATAACGACCATGATGATGCCCAACAGGTCGGCCAACTGCCTCCCATTGAGCTTCCCTCCTCGCCCTGCACCTTCCCTTCGTGTCAGGAATTGAACCCAACTGTTCCCCATCCACTGGCTCACTGTCAACAGGGTGTGGAGGCAGCTGGCTTTCCAGCTGTGGGCTAATTGATGGCTCAGGCTCTAGTTCTGCTTTGCTCTCCGCAAGCTCCATTCTTTCTTCCTCCCCAGAATTGTCGGAAGGTAAGGAATGCCTAGAAGCCAGCCCAGCCTCCTCCTCCTCCTCCATCTCTTCTTCAGAATCTGGAGCTGGAGGCCACGGCGGGCTTGGCGACTAACAGGGCACAACACAAAGAAGGAAAGGCTGAGAGGAATGAGACAAGCCCAAAGGATGCTAACGTTCCAAAGGAGTAGATAACATAATGAGAGTTTTGTGCTTGAAGACAAGCAACTTCATCCTTAATTTTCTACTATTTTCTTCTAGAATTCCGGAAAAATGTCAGAGCTAGAGGCCGTGATGGCAAGACAAAAAAAGAAAGCAGAAAAGTCGGACCAATAGAGCTCTCCTTTTGTGTGGTGGTGTGACACGACTAAAGAAATATGGAAATGCCGGATTCTCTTTCTACAGGATCAGAATCCATCCCACGTTGGAAGATCAGTGTGAAATTGGTTGTAATTGTTACTGTGGGAATTTTAAATTCCCAATTTGCTCCAAAAAAAAGAGAGAGAGAAACCTACTGATAACCCTAGTTTTCCAAATCTCTGTATTTTAAAATAGACATCAATGGAGCAATCTTCTAGCACTCTCCCTCTTCCTTAATCCTCAATTATTATTATTTTTAAAAGGAAATAATTATGCCCTACAAGATCTACGCTATCTCCATTTTTGAACAATTGCTATATCTCCTTGTAGAATTCACTCTCGATCTCTCCGATGGAAAATACAGATATGGTATAGGGGGCGCTACCATCCATTCAATTTTAGTTCTTTCGTCAAACATCAGCCTGGATAATGTCGAAAAGATTATTCCCCCCCCCACTTGAATGGCCTGGTGAATGCATGTAATTCTACATAAAAGCAATGATTTTATACACAGTTTATTTACTCCTCAGAACATCAAAGGAATTGTAGTCAGAGTTCTGCCTACAAGTCCAGTGAGTGATATTTTACAACTCTATATGATAACTTTTAAAGCAAATCATCCTGTCTAGCCAAACTGACTCCACCTGATCCTTTTTTAATAAGTTCCTGTGAAATAACAGTTCAGCATTAAAAACTATTAAATAATCTAAGAAAGTGTGTGTCATGACAAATGATGAATTATTATTATAAGAGTTAATCACTTTAAATTCAGAGGCCTTTGTCACAGAACAATATGATTTTTGGTCACTAGATGGCAGCCAGCAGCCTCTATAGGCAAACCAGTCTGTTTAGCTAGGAATAATTTCACTGCAAATCAAAAAGATTTAGCCAGATTTTAAACAGCTTGTTCCTACTGTCCTGAAAGCATTTTTATGGGGAAAATGAACTGAATCAGCTACTCTGAAGGAATCTTATGCAAGAAAATGTGATGTTCCAACTTTAAAAAAAAATCCTTTATGGTAAAATGGGGTCATTCGCCTTGAAACTTGCTGTGCTGAGGTTTCATTATGGGGTATGTATGTGTTTGTGTAAGTGTGTGTTAGCTAGTCATTTAATTAGCTCTTTTTCCCAATAGTTTTCTCACAATTCAATGAACAGGCGTTGAATAACCCGCCATAATTTTGATGTATATTTGCTGTGCTACTAAGGCAGTTTTCCTTAGAGGTTTTTTAAGTTCAGATTTATTCCTAAATCTACTAGCAGTTCTCCACAAACTCTTTACTCACAAGTTGCCATAAGATTAACGTTGTTGTGGAAGGGAAAGGTGTGAATGGTAAAAATCACTATAAGCTGCTTTCCATAATAAATCTAACACAGGAAATATTTATTTTAAGCCTATTTATATGAACTTACTGCTGTTAATACTTGTTTTAAAAATGTTGATTTTTAAACTTTTTTTAAAAAAAAAATGATATTGATTCTGAAAGCTCTCTAGAACAAGGTTCCTAATTAATTTGCCTGTTAAGTAAAATGGGTTTCTGAGCAGCATGTAAATCTCCCAGGAAATGACATTTAAAAAAACATTTTTTAAAGTCAGAAATTCTGTTCGATAGCTGCTTTGTAGGGAACCATCACTATAGAAGAACTAAGAAACAATCTCAATATTATCTATTCCTTGTGGATGCATTGATGAATCCAATGAGGCAGTGTTTGTCAGCCTTAGCATCTTGAAGATGAGTGGACTTCAACCAGAATTCAACAGAGATAGCTGAGGAATTCTGGAAGTTGAAGTCCACACATCTTCAAACTGTCAAGGCTGAGAAATAATGCAATGAGGGAATTCAGTTTAGTTTGCACCTGGCAAATTTAGTGCAGTCCCCCCCCCCAAAAAAAAAACCACAGAGGACCATCTCTCATGGATAACTAATTAAAATTTGCACATTTTATGTTTCTGGTTTATTTTCTCCAACCTTCCTGAGAGGCCCAGCTGTTTGTTTGTTGTATTGGGACATAATAGAAATGCAGTATCTCTTATTGTTTCAGGACTTAGGGAGATTTTATGGAGGATGTTGTTAATTATATTAAAATCTGTAAATAAATGTCTCGAACAATAACCTGCCTCGTGGTACATTTGCAGTTATGCATGCAAGAAGTGAATAATATGGCAACTGATGGAAGTTCTCCAATCTATTAATCTCACGAGGATTTTCATCGAACATTTATTGACATTCTGATGTTTTCATTTCATCCTGTAGAAATAGTCCTCTGGAGTGATCCATTTTAAAGGCAGTTCCAGTGGTATTCTTCCATGTTAAACCATTATATGACTTAGGGGCTGTTGTTTCTCCTTAAACCTCTTGTTCTTATTTATTCTATTCTTATAGATTGGGGGTTCTGTTAAAATGATCACAAGCTATTTAGCATGAGAATGAGGCCAAATGATTTCTAAAGACTAATAGTGCAGTACAGGGCTAAAAAGAATGTTAGTAGAATGGCCTCCTTCTTACTTCTGTGGTGTGAAATGGACTTATCAAGGTGTGATGTAGGGACATGCCAAGTGAAAAGAGGAGAGAGATAAGAAGAACAATGGAGAAATGGCCAAAAAAAATTGTTTACATTTACTATAGAAGGGCAAAACATCAAAATATTTCCACTCTTTGGTGGAATTCCACTATTTTCTTCTGCTGGTTCAGCTTCTGCATCAGCTTTTCATGTCAAGTCTGGTCTTCTAAGTTCTCAGGATCTTTCTTCACCTCACGCAATTGATTTGATGTTGCTCTTCTGCCTTTTCTCCTGAGAGCTCAGAATTGTGTGTGTAGTGTCTCAGACACGAAACATAAAATAATAGAGTTGTAAGGGACCTTGGAGATCTTCTAATCAAACCCCCTGCTCAAGGCAGGAGACCCTATATCAGTGATGGCAAACCTATGGCACGCGTGCCACAGCGGGCGCTCACAGAGCCCTCTCTGCTGGCACGCGAGCCAAGTCACCTCAGCATCGCCCCAGAGCTTATCATGCTCAGAAAGTAGTAGCAGCGCCAGGCAATGATGTCACGGGGCCATGCGTATGCTCAGAGAGTAGTGGCACCAGGCGATGATGTCATGAGCCGTGACTCAGTCACGACTCATCTGGGCACTCGGTTTCTAAAAGGTTAGCCATCACTGCCCTATATCATTCTGGACAAATGGCTGTCCAAGTTCTTTGTAAAAACCTCTAGTGATGGAGCACTCACAACTTCTGGAAAGAACCTGTCCCATTGATAAATCGTGCTTGATGTCAGTAAAGTTCTCCTTAATTCTAGGTTGGAGATCTCTTTGCTAATCTTCCGTCCATTACTTTTTCTCCTGCTCTCAGGTGCTTTGGAGAATAGGTTGACTCCCTCTCCCTCAGATACTGGAAGACTGCTATTGTGTCACCCCCCCAGTCCTTATTTTCATTAATCTAGACATGCCCAATTCCTGCCACTGTCCTTCATATGTTTGTTGCTCTTCTCTGCACCCTTTGTAGGACCTCAACATCTTGTTTTTTGCAGCCTAGTGATCAGAGCTGGATACTGTCTCACCATTTTTAATCCTAACAGCAACATCCCTTTGAGCTAGTTAGGCTGAAAGAAAAAATATCCAGGGAGCCGCACTATCTAATGAGAAACCAATCCGGATTTTCTCCATACCTGTCCCATATGCCGATTGCTCTTTCTGCACAGCTCTTGACTGTGGTCAAGGCTCCTTCTCTTCTCGCTTCCCACTGCTGGGTAGAAACCACAACGCCGCTTATTTGGGCTCTCTTGGAGGAAAGGAGATCCAAGTAGCTTGTTTTGAGGAAAGTGTCTGGATTTTGCAACTTGAATGTTGTGGTAAGCACTGTTTATGGAGCAGATTCTTTCAATTCCTGACAGAGAAGCCCAGACCCTTTCAGAGCGGGTCTGAGCCTGCTTTAGAGGGCGGCTCCCAGCATGGGCTTGGCCTGCCAACTCCAACCGGCCAGGAAGAATGGAGTGTGTGTGCGTGTGCGCGTGGGGGGGGGGAATGTTGACTCTGTCTTGCCTATCACGTTGGGTCCATGGAATGGTGGTCGATCCCATGAACTCATAATAGCTCCGCGAGGCATCTAGAAGTCTCAAGATAAGCAACGGCATGTGCTGAAGATGGAATGCGAGTTCTGGTTTGACAAGGGTATTTAGGACCGAGTTGGGAGCTACTGAGGGGATGACTCAGTCCTGGTGAGAAATATCACTCCTATTGCAAATTCCATTTATTGCCACATAAACACACACACACACACACACACACACATACCCTTCAGGGATCTTTGCCTTGCTATATATTTCCCAACCAGCAGCAAATTTCCATTAGAGAAGCAGCCTTAGAAGATGCTGGGAATGGAGTAGGGCTGGAGGAAAACCCAGAATTTTGCTATGGGTTATTCAGCTGTCTAA
>JANHFO010005172.1:25455-35580 GCA_032468095.1 Pareas carinatus
TGTACACCGCCCTGAGTCCTTCGGGAGAAGGGCGGTATATAAATTTAAACAAACAAATTTAAACAAACAAACAAACATGTATTGGGTCTCCGATGTTAAACCTCCGGGCCTTGTCTACCCCTGGGTCTCTTCATTTGGGCGCATAGGATGGGTGGAGGCAGTCCAGTACTGTCCTTAATTTCCGGCGCATAAGCAGCTCTGCTGGGCTGCGCCCTGTTGTTTTGCTGGGAGTAACGTGCTGTCAGGCTAAAAATTTGTTAATTTTCTCTTGCCATGGTCCTGGCCCTAGTCTGACCACGGATTACTTGGCAGAGCAGACCATGCATTCTACCATTCCATTGGCCACTGGGTGATAGGGTGCTGTGAGGGCGTGGCAGATCCCCTTTCCCCCAAAAAACTCCTCTAGGCCTGTAGCCGTAAACTGGGGCCCATTATCGGAGACTAGCAAGTCTGGCAAACCATGCATTGTGAATAGGCAATGATGGCCTCAGTGGTTGTGGACTGCATAAACCTGATCTCTACCCACTGAGAGAATGCATCCACAACCACCAGGAAGTTCTTTCCATGGACTGGGCCAGCAAAATTTACATGAATTCTGGACCAGGGTGCTTTTGTTTTTTCCCAGTCCCTCACTGGGGCTTTTGGCAATGTTGGTCGTGATTCTTGGCAGGGCCTACACCTGGCAACCCATTCATGGATATCCCTATCCATGTTGAGCTACCATGTGTAGTCCCTTGCCAGAGACTTCAATCGCTCGATGCCCAGATGGCCATTGTGCAATGGTTTTAAAACCACAGGCCTTAGGATTTCCAGCAGCATGATCCTTTCCCTCCAAAGGAGGCAACCTTCCTGGGCTGAGATCTCATCCCACCTGGTTAAAAATGGTTTGAACTCATCCCCCACTGGGCCAGCTGGCCACCTTCCCCCATACCCCCCATACTCCACCAACCTGGGTCCCCTCGGGGAGAAGGGCGGTATAAAAATTTGAACAAATAAATAAATAAATACCCATTTAAGGACAGTCCTCTGGACCTTGTCCAAGCTCAAGTGTTTGGCCACTAGTTTGAATGTCATCAGCCCAGGCTGGCAGCAGTCAATTAAGAGCATTGGGCATTCCCCGGGGGAATCCATGTCTCCGGACAGCATGAGAAACCTGCTTAGAACATCAGTATGATCTAGATCTTTGCCCAGGCAGTGGATTAGCTTATAAACATAAACAAACCGAGGAGCAGTTTGTGATCTGTCACCACTTCGAATTGCCTCCCATACAAGTACTTGTGAAAACGCTTTATGTCAGCCACAATGGCAAGCGCTTCATTGTCGATCTGACTGTAATTTCTTTCTGGTGAGGAAAGAGTGCGTGAATAGAAGGCAATTGTGGCTTCTTTGCCTGATGGCAGCCAGTGACTTAGCATTGCGCCCACCCTGAAAGATGAGGTGTCACAAGTTAATAATAATGGGAGTGTGGAAGTATGCCTTATGAGTAGACTGTCAGTAGCCAATAAGTTTTAATAGCCTTAAAAGCATCTTCTTGCCTAGGGCCCCACTCCCAAACAGTATTCTTAGATAGCAGTCTATGTAACGGTTCATTCACGGTGGCTTTTTGCTTTAAGAAACTGCTCCCTTCACTGGTGTGACAATGGGGGTTTCCCATTTTGCATGATCAGTAAGAACTAACACAACTTGCCTGATCATCTTATCTAATTTGGCATCCAATTTGGGCTTAAGGGCAAAGGGAACTCTTCTAGGCTTTAATCTAATTGGTGCAACTAATGGGTCTAAATTTATCGAGATAGGGGTGCCCTAGTACTTGTCTAAGTCCTCACTAAAAACGTCCTGGAATTCAGTGATGAGATCTTCGCTCCAGTTGCCTTTCATGGTGCAAACACTGGTTACTCTCAGTCTGAAGGGTTCGAACCATCCCAGTCCTAGCAACGTAGGCAGTTGTCCCCTGACTACAGTTAGTGGTAACTGTCCTTTGAAATCTTTGCAAGACACCGGAACAATGGCTCAGTCCAGGACTGGTATATTGTTTCTCTGATAGTCAGTGAGTTTCAGGGATTGTGGTTTGAGCTGGCTCCGGTTGAATTTAGGGCAGACCTGCTTCAGATGAGACTAGGAAATTATGGTGATTTCTGATCTGGAATTCACTTCCATGTTACAGCACTTGTCAGCGATCTCTACTGCTACTTGGATTTTATTGTTTTGGCTTGCTTTGGTGGTGGTAATTTGCATTTTAAAAGTGTCCGTGCCACTCTGGGTGGATTATGATTTCCACGGTGGTTGCTTGCCTCTGCCACGTGTCAGTGGGTGCGTTTTAAGTTTTTCTTGCGAGGCTGTAGTCGTGGTGTGTAGGGCTGCCTGGCAGACTCATGCCAAGTGCTCATTCTGTTCGCATCTGAGGCAGATGGCATCTTTAAAATGGCAGACTGCCCTGGGGTGGAATCCTCTGCAGCTAGCACATTTCTTTATGCTGTCCCCCTTCTCCTTTGTGATCTGGTAGATCTCTTCCTCTGCACCATCGCTGGCTTCATCATCAGGTTCTCGGAAGCCAGCTTGATTCACAATCATCCCTGCTTTGGTTATTGCAGGGGGCCCTGTGATTTGCTGTAATGAGTCTGCCATGGTGTTTGATGATTCTGTTGCAATTGCCTCATCTACTGCAATTTCAAATGTTAGCTTCTTATTTGCCAGCAGCCTTCTTTGCAATTTAATATCTTGTACCCTGAATATAATCTGATCTAAAAGACTCTCATCTAAATTCTGAAACTGGCAATGCACAACAGCCTTCCGTAGAGCGGCAAGATACTGATTAAACGATTCCCCCTTCCGCTGCATCTGGTGGTGTAATTTGTATCTTTTCGCCTACATGGAGGAAGCAGGAGCATAATGGCCTTGTAGTTTGTCCAGCAGTGTGCCAGGCTCGGATAGGATTTTTGCTGTGTCAAACACCTCATGGCCACAATGGCTGAGAAACAACACTTTCTTTCATTTCTCTGAGATGTAGATCATGAGCATTGATATAAAAATTGAACCTGGTCATGTAAGCATCCCAGTGCTCTTTTACTGGGTCAAACAGCGTCGGGGGGTGGATGGAAGATATGCCGGTTCTTCCGCAGTAATCCGCTCCTTCCCTCGAGCGCCGGGCTGGAAAGTCTCATTTCTCTAGTCTGTCTTCTTTGTCCTTATCCCTTGTTCTTTGTATCCCACCCTCGTTGCCAGCTGTGGAACGTGGACGATAAATGAGACAGGACTCGCAGATCTCAAACAACAATAACCTTTATTTTCTTAACACAAACTACCAGCATGGCTAAAGCCAGCTGGCTTCTATTTAAGTTAGGGTGGCTACGCACTGTAGCCAATCTGTTTTCAGGCCAGCCCACGTAGACCGGAGGGACTGCTGACTGCCGACTCCAGGAAGTCTAGTTGAGTAGAAGGATACAACACCCCTACCCCTTAGATGGCTTAGATATTCTAAGCCATTATGTGGTTTAGTTTAGCATATGTGTGAACATAATCGCTGTGATTTATTCAATAAACTAAGTTCAGCACGCTCTATGATATTCTGTTTTAAACGACTCAAACTCCATTCAACAGCATTTATTTCCCGCCCAAGTCCTCAATACCGTCTATCTCATTTTGAAATCTTTTTAATCTCATCCCTAACACTAAACAAAATGTACCGAAAGCATTTTTAATATTCTTTGCAACTTGAACTAGATTTTATCAGTAAAGTTTTATGTTCTCTAGAACAGAGGTTTTCAACCATTTTCAAGCTGCAGACTCCAAAACATGTTTTTACTACATGGCGGACCCCATGTAGATTCAACTAATTGCTAATCAATTCATGTATATTCTTTTTTCCAAATTTTTCTTGACCTGTCTGCAGACACCCTGGCAAGTTGCCTTGGACCCACAGGTTGAAACCCTCTGCTATAGAAGTCTGTAACTCTTGTCAAACCATAATGCATTACATCCTTTGCAAGTTTTAAAAAACTAAAAAACAAAGAGTACTCTTAATCTATTGCTTTCCTATTCTTAATTTACTGCTTTCCAGATGCATGGAATCACAATTCCAATCTTCCAATCATCCTTATATCACTTAATATGGGTAACAGAAGAATTATGTCACTTAGCAGCATGCTACTTTCTCTTCATTCATTATGATGATCTCTCCTTGAAGTGTGACACATCTCATTATGTCATGAAGTTTAACATGCTGAGTAAACCTAGCCTCCTCTTTTTACATCATAGTTATAGCTTGTCATTTACGCACATATGTCATGCAGTGTTTCAGGTTTGAAGGCAATAAAGTGCTTCGGAAGACAGTACTGAGTGCATCCTATCTGTATACAACTTCTTAATCCAAAGGCATCTTTTGCTGCATCTGTGCAAAACAAAACTGGAGCCATGTGAGTGTCCTACATGCTATGAGCACATTTCTTTCTTTGAATCTTAAATGCTGTGCATTCCTATTGCATATAAATTAAAACATGGTTAAAGTCATGGATGGTTTAGCATGGGTAAACAGAGATTGAAGTGCCAATCTTTTTTAGGATTTTTAGAATTACATTTTGTAGCACGTTCATAAAAAATACAAAACACACGCACACAGGAATGTGCAGTAGATGGCAGCAGCGGGCAGCCTTGGGAGAACTTTCAAAAGGTTGAACTATAAGAAGAAGGCAAATGATTGTGAGCAGGTTTTCAGCCCTTGGTTATGCCATATGGAGAATGTACAGCTAAAAATTATTCAGTTCTCCTTCAAGACTGCTTAGTTGCTGAGGAATATTTTGTCTCTCTCTAAACACAAGCATCATTTTAATAAAGCTATCATACCTCCAGATGTTCATCTAGATCTGGCGTAAAAGTGGGAAAAAGAACACAGAATCCTTGTTTGAGCAGCTAGAAGTTCATTTATACTATGTTGATCATGGACTGCAGTAGGGCTGTTTATTCACTTTGATAAAGTAAATGGAACTGTAAACACTTTGATGACTTAAGGGATTTTCTATTACTTCTGGCGTTGTTATAGACAATACGCAACACCATACCATTTCATGATATGACTGTACTAAAAATCATTTTTTTAAAATGGAAGGGAATGGGACCAAATGGGAGTGAAACAAAGATGGAGTTAAAAGTGGACTTCAAGAAACCCTATGAGAAAAAACTTTCCCTAAAATATCTTACAATGGAGTAGCTGTCGGGCAGAAGTTGGAATGTTGGTGATGCCTCCATTCTATGCATTTTCCCTCTTCCTTCCTGTCATTTGATTCAAAGAATTCTAGTTATCATTCTCTGCATACTTTCCTTAGAGTCCTGGTGGGGCAGTGGTTAGAATGCAGTATTGCAGGCAAACTCTGTCCACAACTCTGAAGTTTGATCCTGGTTCGAAGTTGACTCAGCCTTCCATCCTTCCAAGGTTGGTAAAATGAGGACCCAGATTGTTAGGGACAAGATGCTGATGGGAAAAGTCAATGGTGAACCTGTTAGGTTCCTTCAAGCATCTAAGGAACCGCCAAACCAAAAAATAACCTGAGTATCATAGGTTTAATCACACACTCAGGATGAGGTTGGAGGAAAATTAAAAGAACACTTTATCGCATTAGCTAAACAAGAGGCGGGTAACTAGCATTCATATAGTGGTAGCATTCAGAGAAAGTAGCACACAAAAAGAAAAGGCTGTCTCAGCTTTATACACATCATGACAAAGAAGCAATTAACAAGTCTCTCCATTGGCATGCAAACTGTTGGCATATATTTCAAACTGTTTCTCCTGTCTCCCTCCCGTATAGTTCCCATACACATTCCTTTTGCATACCCCCCTTCTGGTGCCTTCAAAGCCTATCTCTTGATTTCCATAATGAAGTTCTCTTGCGGTTACAAGCTTTTTGAATAATATTTACTACAAGCTTTTAGAATAACGTTATCGCTGGCGCTGTTCCAGGGAAGAAGATACACAAGCACTAGTATTTTTTGTTGCTACTGGCTTTCACATCAAGAGGAATTCTTACTTAATTAAAAATGAAGTTATTTGATTTCTAAGCACTTGCTTTAAGGAGACCCTTATAAACCTAGCTTCACTTTACAGCTGTGCTACTAACAAGTGCAGTGATTCACTTAACCATTGTGGCAAAAATGGTTGTAAAATGAGGAAAAACATAACAACTGTGTCACTTAGCAATGGAAATTTTGGGCTAAGTTGTGGTTGTAAGTCAAGGACTAGCTGTTAAACTGCCCAGAGAGTGCCGTGAAGCACCATGGGGCAGTATATCAGTCCAAGGGCTATGGCTATTGTTCATTCTTTTGAATCCAACAGAATACTGGAAAAACAAAAGGGACTCAAGAGTCCGTCAGAACAAAACAGGCCCAAATTTGGCATGCTGAGAAAGCTGTTGAAACAAAGACAGAGTCTTTGAAAATGGGTCACAGTTAGCTGGGGCCTAGTAAGAAAAAAAAACCATGAAAAATCCTGTCCCTGAGAGAGGCAGTTTGGCATGGCTCAAAATGTCCCCAATGCCTGTGTTCTAAGGCCTCATCCCCTGGTCATTGGATCCAGAGCTACTAAGGGGTTGAAAAGAATTCAACATTTTCTCAGGAATTAGACTTCCAGCAAACAATTAGTATAAATACTAATTACTAAAGACCTAGGAAAATAAGTCATTCTGAGAAGAGTATAATGTTGGTGAGCAGCACTGCTAAAGTAAACACTACTCAAACCAGGCTTTAGCTAGATGTGTTATGTGAACTCAGTCAGTGCCTGTCTGAAGAAAAGTATTCACCCCCCCCCTTATCGGCTGATTATATAATAAAATGGACTAGTATAGACATCCAATAATATCAGTGAAATGACTTCTGGATAATGCTGTATAAGCCAATAAAGACATGCTGACCTTTCAATTTATTCATTGTCTCATGTAGCAATATCCCAGAGTCATTTCACTAATATCGATGTGGAAACCTACTCTCTATCTTATAAATGGCTTTTCCTTGATTTAATATTCATTTATGACAAAATATTGTTCACTGGCTTCTTTTGATTCTATATTCTTATGGATGCTGTGTCTAAATTTGCAAAGTCCTTTTCCCCCCAGTCAAATTGCATGGTGTTGTTGTTGTTTTAAAAAAGATTTTAAATTCTTTCTGAACTAAATTCCAAGGGAAAAGGGTGGAAGGCTCTATACTGCAGACCAATGCATTAATTTATTCCAGGGGTAATTGATTAACTAGCCCCCACTGTGCAGACAGAATATAACACATGTGACTGTAGATGATATCAGAATGGTGAATGCAGGACACTGGTTGCAATCTGAAAATGAAGATGATTGAAAAGAATTTTGATGGCCTATGGATAACTGACTGTCACTTTGATCTAATAGAGTCTGTCTCATCACCAAGACCTGAAAACCAACACATTAACGCTTTCACACTTGCAGGGAATCAAAGGGCTTGGTGCCTGTTAGATGGCACCCCTTCAGGTTCTTCTGAAGCACATGGGTAGCTACCCTGCTTGTGCTAGAGAATTGCAGTTCGTTCATTGGAAGAATTTAATTAATAAACCACTATGCAACATGGATTCCCTAGGTGACTTACAGAAAAAAGAAGGGGAACATTGAAGTGTAGTGATTATCTGCAAAGCAATATGTAATAAAACATTAGTGTAAGATAAAAAGAAAATTGTAAAGCTGAGAGAAGAGGACAGAAACTTTGCAGAACTAAATCAATTAAAATAAGCCCTACACAGATACATAGATATATTGCAGTCTGTTGGACATTATGAATATAAAACCTAGAATTCCAAGCCAACATAGTCAGTGTTTTTGACTGAGAATTTGGTGAGTAGAGGTGAGAAGGCTGCCATGTAATCTATTAAATATACAGTATATTAAATGTCCGGTTCAGAAAAATATGGGGGAGGGGAATTGCTGAAGGCATTTGTTCCATACTTTTTACTGTGAGATTGAGAAAGAAAGGGTAAATTAACTTTTCCTTTACTTTTATTTCTCTACCATTTGATGAGGATTGCAGACAATAAAGTTGGAAACTGTCAAAGTCTAGCACTGTTAAAGTGGAATGAGGGAGGGGAAGGCAAACTGCAGTATTTTAAAATTTTACTTGTTTGCACCCTCTGGGCCAGAATTGACTTGATGGTACTTTTTGCAATGCAACAGCAAAGAATACCTTCTCCACTCCTTTCCTCCTCAACACTGAGAGAATTTTGAGCACTACCTGGGGGATGATTCTACTTTTCAAGATGCAGCTTTGTCTTATCTTCACCTTGAAATAGACAAAGATATTCGGAATGAGAGTCTCCAGCCATCTATTAATGTGCAATGACATCATTATTGATAGCAAAGACATTCTAATGCATTGCTGGCTAGGGAATTCTCGAAGTTGGAAGTCCAGACATTTTTAAAGTTGCCAAGGTTGAAAAACACGTTTTCTGGTGTGTGGGTAAGTCACTTTCAGATTGGCTTGATCTATTTATGTTTTTGTTATTAGAATTAGCTTCATTAAATTAAACTGACTGCAAAGTGGCCATTCAAGAATCAACTATAAGAAACCAAACATACAAATACAAGTCAATTGGGAGCCATGAAAGCTGTGGTCGTTGATATGGATTTTTTTTCCTGCTCTATAGCAAATCCCTCAAGGGTTCATCTGCAGATCTTAATATACTCCTGCTCATCTTTGTCATATTTCATGTGGCTTTCTTTAGTGCAAGGCAAGAAATAATGGATGGAAACTATGATCAAGTTGGACAAGAACTAAGGAGAATTTTCCTAACGGTGAGAACAATTCACCAGTGGAATGGTTTGCTTTCAGAAATCATGAGTGCTCCATCACTAGAAGCTTTTAAAAAGAGACTGAACTGCCAATTGTCTGGAATGGTATAGGGCAGTGATGGTGAACCTTTTAAAGACTGAGTGCCCAAACTGCAACCCAAAAGACACCGAGTGCCAACACGGCAACGCACCTGCCCCGGCACCCTTCAATGATGCCTCTACACTCCCCCAGCACCCCCCAACTATTTGGGGCAAACTAGGAGTTCCGTGGCCCTCCCAATGCCCCCCCAGCTTTTAAGGGCAACTCTCCTATGGCCCTCCCGGCGGCCTACCTTAGCTTCTGTGGCCTGCTGCAAGCTATTCTTCCCTCAAGGTCTTATCCTCACTCACATTCAGCACAGAATCAGTGCCATATTTGAACCACTTGCCTTACCCCAGACAGGGGAGGGAGGAAGCACTCTGACTGGACTGTTGGGCAGAGGGGTGGGTAAAGTGGAGAGGGGGAAAGGGAAGGGAGCCCTGTGTCCCTCTGGCTTACTACTAAAGAATGTTTTTTTTTACTTTGCTGGGATGACGGCATGTGTGCCACCAGACAAAGCTCTGAGTGCCATTTCTGGCACACATGCCATCGGTTCGCCATCACTGATATAGGGTCTCCTGCTCGAGCAGGTGGTTGGACTAGAAGACCTCCAAGATCCCTTCCAACTATGTTATTCTGTGTTCTGAAAGTTATCAAAGTCTACGAAAGTATACTATCTTTCTACCCTCAGTAAACTTTGGAAGTGGCAAATAACTTAAAAAGTTTGTAGCATATTGAGGGACTTCCGGTGGCACCGTAGGCTTCAAAAGACGGACTTTTACAGTCCGCCAGCCCTGGGACAGCGTAAAGCTGTCCTGACAGCTTAAAATCAGCTGTTAGGCGGCTGGAAACATTTCCCTCGGGAGAAGAGGGAGGGGTGAGCAGTCGGATTGAGGGCAGGGCTCCCCTAAGTCCCTGAATTTTATGCAGGGATTGAAAGGGTGAGAGCCCCCCCAGTGAGATCCGATCAAAGCTCTGCGCCCGGGTTGCCTCTGCTCAGGCAGAGCAAGAAGCCGCGACCACCTCCGTTCAAGAAAAAAAAATACCATATGTTTTGCAACCCAACAGAGCGAATTCAGAACTTCTGGCGAATATATATATATTTTTTTATGTAATCTAACTCTGGCTTTAAAAGTTTTCCCTCAAGGATTCTGAAAGATGCAATGTTGCTAAAATGGCAATCGGAAGTAGGAAAGTGAAAGTGGGAGAGCTTTGATCTGGCTAAATCCTTTGTTTGGAGTGGAAGTGTTTTCGTGG
>JANHFO010005172.1:68421-78778 GCA_032468095.1 Pareas carinatus
CCGACCCCTGAGGCACTCCACAAGAGAGGCCCCATGGAGACGATCTCTGCTCTCCTGCCAACACCGTCTGCGACCGGCCAGAGAGGTAGGAGGAGAACCACCGGTAAACGGTGCCCCCCACTCCCAACCCCCCCAACCGGTGCAGCAAGATACCATGGTCGATGGTATCGAAAGCCGCTGAGAGGTCTAATAGGACCAGGATAGAGGAGTTGTTTTTGATGTGATTGCAAAGATCGTTTTTATAGATTAAAAATAGGGTGGGTCTTAGAACGCTACCTTGGGGAACACTGCTGTTAGCTGGAGCAGGGTTTGATATGACACTCCTTATTTTAATTACTTGTTGTCTGTAATTAGCTATCCATTTATGAAGTGATCCAGAAATGCCGTAAGAAGGTAGTTTTAACAGTAATATGCCATGTACCACTGAGTCAAAAGCTTTGCTGAAGTCTATGTAAATTGCATCTATTGCTTTACCCTGGTCATTAGTGTCATTGATTAGATGAACATGAATTTGAGCAAACTTCAGGAAACACTGGAGAATAGGGAAACTGGTATGCTATGGTTCATGGTATTGTGAAGAGTTGGACACGATTTAGTTATTGAACAAGAAAAATAATTCTATTGCCAGAAACAGTTAAGAATTACTGCCTTTTTCTGTCCAAATTCACATTAAACTCTCAAATCATCAAAGATTTGGCATAGCCCTCAGCCAGAGGATTTGACTGCTGTATATGTTTTCTGGTGATTCTCTCTTGGGATAAAAAAATCTTTACCAAATTCTTAGCGATCATAAATTCAAATGAGGTCCACCAAGGCCTTGATAAAAAAGCGGTGAGGTTTCATACAGTTAGTAATCTGTCTGAGTATTTGCACAGTACACTGAATGACAAACTAGCAAAGAGCAGTAAAGTCCAATGTATTGTGTTTGAAGTTTGAAGTTTATTTTTATTTTTATACCGCTCTTCTCCCTGAAGGGACCCAAGGCAGTGCACAGCCATTTAAAAAACAACAACAATAACAAAACATACAAGACAAAATTTAAAATACTTTAAAAATATATAATAGTTAATGGCCAAATTTTTTTAAAAACCAGAATATAAAACCAATTTGTACTGGATCAAGAATATAAATATATCAAATTATTTGATTTACACATGGAAAGGGGTGCGAATTAGGCCAAACCGACCTGAGTAAAGAGATATGTTTTAATGGCACGGCGGAAAGCACACAGATCTGAGATGGTACGACCCAAATATAGCTCTATGAGGTTAAGTTGTGGTTCAATTTGTCATATGAAACAAAAAGTTGGATTGATGAAGTATACCTCACAATGAATATGCATGCCATATTAACACAGCTCCTATAGATCCCTGTAGTTATTTTTCCTTCCTTATTCCTGGGATGACTTTTTTTTAAAAAAATTGCTTGCTTAAAAAAAATTAAACTAGTAGCATCCTTTGGGATGACAGAAGCTGGAGCCAAATATCGGGAGAATCCAGATATGTATTAAAAGCATAATGTAAATAAACAGTTATCATTAAAGAAACAGCAATTTTGCTCTACTTTGTATCATAAGGTGGTCACATGGATACATATTCAGCAGTTTCAGCATCATACTTTCATAAGGGCCAGTAGGAGGCATTGCTAAGGTACTGAAGAAATGTCACAACAACCAAGATGAGGGTCAGCTGTGGTGCTTTCAAAATTACATCCACAACAATAGAAAGTAGGGAGCCCAGGTGTTGTATGTCAGAGATGAGTAATGAAGAGACATCAAATTGCTGAAATGATAGTTTTGTACTTGTTACAAACAGCCCCCACAGCATGCTGGCATTCAGTGACTTAATGCATGGGCTGACCTTAATATGGGCTCTGTGAAACGTTAAATCTTTACACAGAATGAGGATGCTAAATTACTGCTTACAATAAAACGAACCCAACTTACTAAATTGTCACAAAAGAGCTTATGAATAAGAAAAAGGAGAGATAGATGATACTTTACATTAGATCTCTAGAAACTTTCAAGCAATAAAAGCATATTCTTTATTTTGAATAATTATCTGATTGCCAACCGTCCTTACTTTAATGAAGTCTTTCCCCCTTTGGTGTCCTTAAGATGCATTGGATAAAAATAAACCATCTTCTTTAGTTATGACCTTTGTATCTGTAGCTCAACATTTATAATGTAAGATAGTTTTTTTTTTAAAAAAAAGATTGCTTTCTAATTGTTAAGCAGCACTTATTTATAAATGAAACTTCTTTCTTTTTTCTCATCTTGATCAGGTATAAAGATTGTACCATACAGTTAGCTAATTAGTTAGCAGTTAGTCTTATATACCGCTTCACAGTGTTTTATAGCCCTCTCTAAGCGGTTTACAGAAATCAGCCTATTGCCCCCAACAATCTGGGTTCTCATTTGACCGACCTCAGAAGGATGGAAGGCTGAGTCAACCTTGAGCTGGTGGGACTCGAACTGCTGAACTTACTGGCAGCCGACTGTTAATAGAAGTAGAATGCAGTACTACACTCTAACCACAGCACCACTACAGCTCCTATTAAGAGCACCAACATTTTATTACTTTTTCCTGACCAGTTTCAAGTAGCACCAAGCCAGTTTGAGTCTCACATAACATCTGTAATATAAGAGAAAGAGAATGAGAGAGAGAGAGACACCAGCTAGTCCCAAGTCTCACAGTGAAGCTTCAAAGCAGATGAGGTATATGATCTCAAATTTCAAAGGAGCATTTTGACAGCTTTATCAGACAGGTTTCATAGGTAGTAAGATTTTTATATAGAGCAGACTTTGCCCACTTGCACAGAATTGGAATTAAATGTAGAGTTTCCACGTGGCTCCTGAATCATTTGCAATAAGACCAGTTTTTATTTCCCTCACATATAAATGAACTCCTGTGCAGTCCTCCATGATTAGAAGCATCTGCCAACTGGCTGCTTTTTTTGGAAAAATGCAGAAGCCTCTTCTCCCCTCTTTGCTTCTGGGTGCCTATTTGAAAGCCATCTGCGTTGCTAAAACGCCTTGATTCAATGTATGCAGCAAGCTTTCCTGCAAAGACCTTAAGTCAGGTGAGACCTAGCTTGCCATTGAACAACATTACAATAATAAATAACAGTGTGTTACCCTTTCATAACACCCAAATCAGTGGCCTAATGGGTTTTGACAACACAGCTCTAATTTCCTAAAATTGTGCAATTACACTAATTCTACCTGCAGGCTAAAAAAAAGAAGAGAGAGAGTGTGCTAAGGTCTAACTGATGACAAGCTAAGTCACTCCGTTTTGTTAGTGAGGATTAACTTAATGTGAACTCCCACTTTCTTCTCCTCTTTCACAACAACAGGATATTTTTTTTCATGTACATGCTATCTACATCCTGAACAGCTTTGATTTACTGTAAGAAGGAACGTGAATTTGAAATATTCCTAAGGAGATGCTTCACAGAATTCTGCCTGAAAGCATATAAGCGACAAGTGTGTGTGTGTGTGTGTGTGAATTTGGGAAGTACGGGGCAGCTTTGACATGGTCATCACCAGCTCATGGGTCAGATCTCTATCTTCTATTACAACTATCAATCAAAACACCCCCCTGATTCACCCCCCCCAACTGACACCAGTATTGGCAGTCCCAGTTGCAAAGAGCAGATCCATGTCCTCCACCCACTACAATGAAACAACATCGATAACTCCATGCTGAGATGATAACAGCGAGGCGTCCTTGGTGCTCTCTGAGCTTGGTGGTTTCCTTGCAAACGTTTCATTACCCAAACTGGATAACATCATCTATGCTAATAACATTGTTACATCAGTGACTAGCACTGTTTGGGTAATGAAATGTCTGCAAGAAAACTACCCAAGCTCAGAGAACACTGAGGAACCCTTATTTCTAGAAATATTCTCCTTTATTGATGGTAACTATCTCCAATACATCTTGGAAGACAAAGTTCTGCAGCTGAAGGTGAAGTTAAAGATGGGGAAAACTTCCCTGCTTCCTCTCTGCACACAAAGTGCACATTGGTGCTTATAAAAACATAAGCTAGATGAAATAAGTTTACGTTACGGAACATTTTGTGCAAAAATGCTGATGATGTTTTGTTGAATGCAGTTATATCATGATATGATGGAAGCTAGGCGGGTATGAAAATAAATAGAATGCTTAGCAAATTGGTTCAGCACTGCATAGAAAGAAGATAAGGGGGGATGTCCCCTTAGTTGCTTTAGGTGTTTATGGATAAATTTATATTGAATCCTTCTGGTAATGTCAGAGATGAGTTAGTTGGAGAAATGAATGCTCATATACTTTTACATGCAGGTTAACTATATGAGCAGTGGTGGTGCAGTGGTTAGAATGCAGTATTGCAGGCTAACTCTGCCCCCAGCCAAGATCTGATCCTGACTGGCTCAAGGTTGACTCAGCCTTCTATCCTTCCAAGATCGGTAAAATGAGGACCCAGATTGTTGGAGGCAATAGGCTGATTCTGTAAACTGATTAGAGAATGTTGCAAAGGCACTGTGAAACTGTAAAGAAGTCTAAGTGCTATTGGTATTGCTGTGTTATTTTGAGTAATTCAGATTATTTTCAGTGGATGTTAGACTGAATGATGCTACAAAGACCAGTTGTAGTAAGAGATGGATGTTTGACCAAAGAAGCAATAACGTTTGTCTATAAAAATATACTTTTGCCCACTTCGTTGTTTGGAATTGAAGAAAAATAAAAGCCAGTTAAATACAGTGGGAATGGAGTATTTAAGAAATCTGTGGAGTAAAAAAGAGAGAGAGAAAGAGAGGAGGGGGTGATAAAACACATATAAAAGAATGTGGCCTGATTTCAGCATAACACTATAGAGAGAGAATGAATGAAGATGAAATTGAAAAACAAATATATGAAGAAGAGTGAGTAATAGAGAAAAGAGGGAAATCTGAGAAAGGAATAATTTCATTTAAAAAAAAGAGGTAACCAGATCAAAGCAGGGGTTCCCAACTTCCAAATCCGTGAACCGGCACCAGTCCGCGGCATGCCAGCAACTGGGTCACGCAAACAAGCCAAACCCCGTTCACAAGATGCAAGCAGCACGCAAAATCACACACCCTCCAGTCCACGAAAAAAAACTTTCCCTGTGGAATCGCTCCCTGGAGCCCAAAAGGTTGGGAGCCACTGGATTAAAGAACAAAATGTGTTAGGTGCTTTAGGAAATAAATCTGGTTTATAAGAATAAAAAGATATAGAGCAATGAAGTGACTAGATTAGTATAAACTAGTTTAAACTACATTTACTTATGTTATAATTTTAGCCATTACTTACTAAGTATTTACTAAAGGCCTGGGTGAACTATAAAGAGTCTTACAGCTCTTCTGAACAACAGCAAAATGGAGGCCATGAAGAGGAACCTCGTTATAGAGGGCAGACATGCAGGAATAAAATACCATAAAATACATTTGAATTTATTGTTAAAAAAATCCAATTAAATGCAAAAAAATAGCAAAGAAAAACTACAAATATATTTCAAACACAAAAGGTCTGAGTATAAAGATAGAAGGAAAAAAAGAACAATTGCAAGACAAGGATTTAACATGGATATTAGCTATGGTGTGATCTGCAAGTTAAAAAATGTGAAAGAATATAAAAATCTACACATTATGCCAACAAAACAAAACAACCTTAGATAGACAACTCTGAGTGACACATTTCAAAATCACCACCCTAAGAATCTCGGTGGAGCTGAGATATTAGAATGGTTATAAAGTCAGAAGAATATGAATATATATACTCAAGAGAAAAAAATTAATAGCCCAGACAATTCAGTGATTTGAAAGAAAAATGCTGCTGAGGAGAACCATGAGATATATAGTCAGCCCATTAGCATCTGCCCCCAAACCTATCCAGGGTGTTCATAAAAGTATAAAATGCTATCCCTAGGAAGAATAAGTTCTCAATTTCTTTTAAAGCCTAAGGACGTAAATGTAAAGCTAAATGCAAAGCTAAAAATGTTTTTGCTATATATAGGAGATTTTTTTTAACACATTGCTAGTTTACACGATTGATTCTATAGTTGTTAGGAGAAGATTATCATGCCGTGCTAAATTGTTGCTCTTTTATTTGCTGGCTTACTTTTGAACATCCATCAAAGACATAAACATAATTGGTATGGTCTAGGGAATTTTATAGTTCAATTCTGATTCGTATATAAGAAATGTACAAACACACTTACTTAGAAACCATTTTTCTTAACCTGAAAGTTTTGCTAAAAATTTAATTTTAGGTGAATCATTGCATTGAAAAGAATAGAAATGATTGAGTGAGATGAGCAAGGACTGTTATTTATCCTTTTCTAATTTTGAAAAATGTCAGTTGTACTAGGTTGGCTAGTTTTCCTTAGAGCACAGAGCCTCTGTTCAAACAACTGTCTGAACTAGAAACCAGTCATATTTTAACCTAGCATGTGTGTGAGCTCTGTCCATGTGGCTAGTTTGCAGTTCTCTATATTATGAGAATCCATCAAATTGAGTCAATGACTCCTGAGTTTTGTACCATCACAGCATATGCAGGCAACAAGCATATTCTGGGAAAGTGGAATGGACAGACAGAATTTTGCTGTGATCTTTGCCTGAGAGCCTTGCAAATTATATAAAAACTAGCAATTTGTACCCGCGCTACGCTACGGGCTTAGTATAGAAGGCTCACAAAGCTCCAGGTGTCCCGAAAAATCGATTCAAGGCCCTAGGGGAAGCTTCTACTGAAGCCCTGAGGCTTCTCTGGAGAAGTCCCCCAGGCCCGTCAATCGATTTTTCAGCCCCCACGGATGTCAGGGACGCTTCTAAGTAGGCCAGCCCATGGTTCTCCAGGCCTCCCGAAGCTCCGCGGGGCCTGAAAAAGCGATCCGCGGGTCTGGGGGAAGCTTCTATTGAATGTCGGAGGCCTCTCAGGAGGAGTCTCCCAGGCCCGTCAATCATTTTTTCGTCCTCCGCAGAGCTTCTGGAGGCCTGTAGAACAGACAGCTGGGCTGCTTAGAAGAGTCCTTGACATCCGCGTGGGCGGAAAAATAGACCGATGGGCCTGGGGCACGCTTCCAGAGAGGCCTCTGGCCTTCAGAAGAAGCTTCCCCCAGGGCCGCGGATCGATTTTTCGGCCTCCACGGAGCTCCGGGATGCCAGATCAAGTAGTTTTGAGACTGAATTTTCAGAAAATGCGACTTCAGTTTGATGGACAGTTTTAATGCCACTTTAGGGCTTGATCTGTGTTGGATATAGTCTAAACCACCACCAAGAAATGCATTGGGTGGATATGAAAAAGAACGTTTATTCTGCAGAAAATCAAAGTACTTTGCAAAGTCGGTGGAGCCTCACTATACAACTCAAAGGGATGTTGTTAGCCAGAGACCACACCTACAAATTTAAAAGCAATAATATTTATACAGGTCTACCCTGCCCACTCATGCTTGAAGTTCCTCCCCCAAGGACCCAGCTGATAGACTTCCTGGAGTTTAGACTCTTTCAGATATGCCTACATAGAATACATCATCTAATTCTTTGTTTGCTTATAATGATCCAATTATCACCTACATATTAAGTAACATTTGCAATGCCAGTATAAATGAGAAGAATGGAACAATCACTGCTACATTAGTTCTATAAAGAGCTACATATTTGTTTCACAAATCATGATTACATTCATGTTATACTAGAATGGTTAGCTACATGTTACAAACTTAAGAGAAAATGCTGCCACAAAACTCTACATGGTCAAGATAAGAAGAATAAGGGAGGATAGCTTAGTGAAGCTTCAAAAGCAACACACTGTTATTACTAAGATAAGGAAAGAGGAGGAAAACATGAATAGCACAAAGCAATTTCTTTTAGAAAGTGAGAGGCCTTGGATATTTTTACACTCTATGCCTGAATGGATCGACTCATATTTATTTTTAAATAATCATATAAGGTTAGGTTGCTCCAGTGTAAAAATGGGCATTAATTATTTTTCAAGGATTGGAAGGCACACTCAGAAAGTAAGTTCCACTTGTCTTCCTACAATCCATCAAAAGTATACATTTTCCCAACTTATCTAATCATTGCATTTTATTTCATTGTAGGCAAATGCCTCTACAGATCTACTGATGGAAACCATATGGCTTCAAAGACTCACCTATGAAAAGTAAAGCATGCAAGAGGTAAAGAAGCAGGGGAACCCACAAGCTGGTAGCCATGATAAGAACATCAAACAGAGGGATGCACTCAAATATAAAAGATATTTCTAAAGCCAGCTTTATTCCAGCTAATTTATAAATGGGTGTTTAAGTAGCTTAAGGCTACAGTATGAAAGCCTGCATACTGCATAGAATAATGCAGATAGAATAATGTAGAAGGAAGGTGTCCAGGCATTCATTTCCTTGTTTATGTCTCATCTAGGAACCAAAAAGCATCTTCCAGCAGTTCTAAAAATGCTGTTCTCATGCAAAATTCATGCTAACTATGAGGAACATATTGTTATGAAATAGACCAGACCAGACCAGACCAGACCAGACCAGAATAGAATAGAATAGAATAGAATAGAATAGAATAGAATAGAATAGATCAATTGCAGGTAGGGAATGTGACACCACCTATCTCTCATTACCAATGTAGTACTTTTAGCAGTTCCAAGAAGATCTCACACCCAATTTCACTCTGATTCAGGTGACCCCCTGAGGGCACAGATTAAACCCCCAAGGGGCCTCAGCGGCTTTCAAAGAGAGTGCTAGCGACCAGATAACCGCAATGGAATATGATCTTTGCATTCCCTTCCCCTCCTATCCACTCAGAACTAATCCTTCAATTCTGCCCCCCCCCCCATCATTCAATCAGAACTGATGAATCTTCTTGGATCAGTTGCCTTTTGAAAAAACACCTTTTGAGATGGCAGCCAGTCACGGTGAAATACCAGATCAACAAACATCTCATCCTTATACTCCTGGGGCTTAATAAGTCAGCCCCTTGAAGGCATAGCTTGTCTCTAGTCAAGTCCAGTTTATGTCGAGGGGGAAGGGGGGCTATTGTAATGGTGCAGCCATTGACTGACGCAGCTGACTGCTCCTTCTAGAGGTGACACTGTCTTCCTGGAGAGGGTTTCTTTTTTGGTGTTTTCTTTGAAGAAGAAAGCAATAAGATAAAAGAGGGGTTTTTGTTAGACACCGGATGCCTACCTCAAGGAGGAACAGAAAGAAATTCAAACTTCAGAAACCGATTAAAAGGAGTAATAAGGGAGAAGAATCATTGTATCCTTCACAGCATGAAGTCCAAGGATTGAAATAGCAAGAACGGGATTGGGAAATTACGGGATAAGGATTTCTTTGGATGGAAACCTCAAGAAAGAAACGATCCATGGTGGGTTTACCACGAGAAAGGAATATCCCACATGGAGGGCCATTAGGACCGTTTTTTTAAAAGATATGCTACTTCAAAATGTTAGAAATGCTTTTATCTCTTATTTTGTTTCCATGTAATGGCTTTAACATGGGGCCAACGGAGGAATTATGTCTTTCTTTCATTGTCTGCCAGCTAGTCTCAGAGAATATAATAAATGGATATGTATATATGAAGGGAAGAGACAGAGAGACAGAGACAGACAGAAACAGAGACAGAGGGACACACACAGAGAGACAGAGACAGAGAGACGGAAGAAAGAATGCAAAGGAGAACAATCTTATGCACAGAATATATATATATATAAAATATTTTGTGTCAGCAGCTAGAACTGATGCAGAAAAAACCAACTGAAATGATCCAGACATGGAACAAATTTGAAGTAAGCTAAAATGCTTGAGCCTTTGAAGCGGCAAAATAAAGTCCCAGTAGGTAAAGAAGACCATAAGCATATCTAGGAACAGAGATAGCAAAATATGAGGCAATTTAAAAAAAACACCTCCGTTTGATTATCAATGACAGACACTCGCAGATACAGAACTTTTATGATACACATTAGAAAACTACAACATATACTTAATCATTAAATAGAACAAAATTTTAGATTTCATATTTAGTTCTTCATATTCCATTCATTTAGAACAGAGGTCCCTTGGTCCCTTTAAAGCTTGTGGACTTCAACTCCCAGAATTCCTCAGCCAGCTATGCTGGGAGTTGAAGCCCACAAGCCATAAAGGGACCAAGGTTGGAGACCTCTGATTTAGAATGTTCAAATTATATCAATATTCATAAATTTATAATTTTACTTCATATAACTGTCCCCATTTTGTTATTTAAACATTAATTATCTTCTGGTTTTATCTAATATTTATTATAAATCACTATTCAATATCAAGTAAATTTTTTTTTATAGAAAAAGTTTTTATTAGACAACAATAAACAAAATTATAG
>JANHFO010005172.1:170508-183884 GCA_032468095.1 Pareas carinatus
AAGACGATGGGGAAATGTAGGCCAGCGGTAATCAGGAACTGAATCGACTCTATGTGGTCGGCCACCTGCATGGTCAGCTGACAGGTTGCCCGGGGGATGAGCCCAGCTCTGAGGAGGTTCCCATCGATGGTCTTGACTCGGAGCGGGGAGTCCAAAGCCTCGTGGGGCACCGCCCACCTTCAGACAAAAGCCTCATCCATAAAACTAGTGGTAGCCCCGGAGTCGATAAGGGCGTCGGCCGGTAACTCCGGTCCATCACCAGCCCAGCCCAGATGGGCAAACAATATCAGGTGAGGCGAAAAGTGGTTGTCGGAGGGTGATGAGGGTGGGTGCTGCAAGGACGTGGTCCAGTTTGCCTCGCCCCCCAAACCGGGCACTACTCATTTCCGCCTGCTTACCACAGTCCAGCCCAGAGGTGGGGGGCGGCCATCGTTTGGTGGGGCAGTTGGCCAAGAAATGCTCGAGGCCCACGCAGTATAGGCAAAGGCCGAGGCGTCGACGCCGCTCCTTCTCCGCAGCAGAGAGGCGGGACAGGGCTGCTCCCAACTCCATCGGTTCCACTGGTAGTGATGCCACAGGTGAGGGTGCCGTGGGAGGCTTCAGCCAGGCAGGACCCTTCCTGGGCTGCGGGACTAGTCCAGGGTGATCCTTGCCGGTTGGAGCATCTTAGCGGGGTCGGGGGTAAACAGCAATATCCACGATGGAGTGAAGCCCACTCCCTTACAACTCCTCCCAAAAAAGTCCCAAAGCTTGTCCAAAAATACACTCACCAATTGAAGCTTCACTCCTCCAAAGTTATGAATGTTGTCAGAACTGGCTGCATTAGCAGCCAGCCGCTTTTTAAAGCTCCCGCTCGGGGGGGGCAGCCGCCGGCTCCGCCCACGGCCAATTGCGGCGTCGGCGGTTCCCGCGCTGCCAGACGGCGCATGTGCTGGCAAGTGCGCGCATCCAGGAGGGACTCCGGCGCCTCCTCCTCCTCCGGATCTCGGCGTGCGCTGGCTGACTCTTCTGTGCCTGACCGCGGTGCGGCTGGCCCCTGCTTCGTTGCCACCCGCCCCTGTGCCTGACGCATCGGGAGTCGGTCTGTTGGCTTCCGGGCCGGCCGGTGCGTCTGCGCAGGCGCGAGATGGGACGGCCACTGCTGGCTCCGCTGCTGCCGGCGTGGAGGTGCGGGCCTCCCTTTCCTCTTCAGACATTCCTGGGTCCTCTCCGGTGGGTTCGAGCCGGGCGGGGGCCCGAGCCCTAACACAGAGTCTTGCACAGTTCAGTGAAGCAATGAGTTATTCCTTGCAGGACCACCCAGGGCAGACAGAACATAGTTGAGAGTGCTGAGACAATACGGTCCACTGAAGAAGGAAATGGCAACCCTTTCCAGTACCCTTTCTAAGAAAATTCCAAGAAAAGTATCAAAAGATATGATGCCAGAGGACGAGCCTCTCAGATAGATGGAGGTGACCAGAGTGCCACCTGGGGAGAGTGGAGGGCATTTGCAAGTAGCTCCAGAAAGAGCAAAGTATTTGTGCTAATACAGAGAGCATGTGATACTAATAATAGCCTTTGATAACGCCCCCAGATTCCTCCTCAGATGCTGGTTTGGAGGAGGTTGAACCAGCCCCAGCCACTCCGGGAGATGAGTTGGTCAATGGCTCTGAGCAGTCATCTGAGAGTGATTTGGCTGAGGCACAGCTGCAGCATGGCAGCCCTGAGGCTTCAGGTGGGGAAAGAACACAGCTGAAGCCGTTTAGTGATTATGATGAGGACCTGCCTTCTGCACCTGATCTGAGAACATGGAGAGCAGAGAAAAGGCAGGATCAGCAAAGGTCAGCCCCAGGAGGCAGTCTCCCCCTGCTGAGAACAACCTGTTCATTAAAAGAGGGTTAGACTAGAAAACCTCCAAGATCCCTTTAACTCTGTTATTCTGTTCTGTTATTCTGTCTGCAGATACACGGATGGCTTCACCAACGGAAGTTATGGAGACGGAGGGTGGAATTATCCCACCCGCGAAGTGCCGCGAGGAGTCAATTCCCCCATAGGGATTTTGCTGGCTTTTGTTTTATTAGTTGTTAATTGTTAGTTGTTTTTGAATTTGGCATTGTTTTACGGGGGATTTTATATTATCGTTTTATCTAGATTTCTGTTAACACCTAAAATTAAATAAATACAGTTAAATAAATAAAGTTGTTCATTGACAATTATTTTACTTTAGGTACCAGTGCACAAATGCGACAGCTAAAATAGCAGAGAAAGTGTATGTCTTAACCTGGCACGAATAATTTCTATGCACAGTGATTTCAATTAAACTGAATCAAAATTCTACCTCATGTGAAAGGCAATGTAGCATACCTTGTTTTGATATTGTCCTCTCAGTAACCTTGCTAATTGCTACTACATTTTGAAATGAAAAAGAAGTGTTGATTGGAGTTTACTAAGAATTAAGAACATAAGAGGAACCTGAGAGTTCTTATTTACAATTGTTTCTCAGAAACTCAGGAATATAATTTGTTTTAGATTGGGTGCAGACTATGCACCATCTAGCTCAATATTGTCCTTTGAGGCTCTCCAGCACTTCAAAAATAATTTTAAAATGATCCAAAGATATCAAATACTGAACACAGTACCTTCTGCATGTATAAATGCTCTGCCATTTTTAAAACTGACATATCTGCAATTGGAATTCGTGTCTTTCTCCAGTACTACCACCGCAGATTGCAATGCATTGACGTATAGTATATGCATTTACAGTGCACTATTATAGTGGTGCAGAAAGAAGCCCAGATAGGAATGTGCAGTTTGAAATTTCTTCACTTTGTGGCTGAAATGCTGTGTGTATATGTCCCTGGACATCATACTAACGTCTAAAAAATAAATGATGTAAACTGTAGGGCGTTACAAGGAACAGGTGCAGTGTGGCCTAAATAAATTCTTATATTTTCGCCCTATTATACTTCAGTTGATGTTTCTGCATGGGGACAGGAGTGGAAAGAAGGGATATTCATGGAGTCCTTGTTTAACAACTGGTCGTTTGAAGTTACAACAGAAGCCCAAAAGGAGTTTATGACTTGGATTCAAAATCTTCATGTCTGCCCCTCCCCCATTTGCAGTCATGCAACAGCATTTTGAGCACTCAGCAATCAGCCCACATCCACAGCTCTTTGCAGCATCCCAAAATCACATGATTGCAATTGACAATGTTTTTTGCTGCTTTTTACTTCCGATTTCTTCCAAAAAAAAAAGGCCCGTTGTGAACAATGGATTCACTTAACGATTGCAGCTTTGGTTTAATGACCGCTGCAAAAACTGTTGTAAAATAGGGATGGTCACATGATGAGCCACTTAGGGACCAGTAAAACCTACGACCTCAATTCCAGGCTCAGTTATGGTCATAAGTCAAGGACCATCTGTATAATCATTTGCTAGAACTTGGCTTGGAAGAAAACAAAACTGTGTGGAAGAAAGCCCTGCCAATAAACCTGTTGACATGACTGTTATAAGATGCCAAATGCTATTTCTCTTTATCGAAAGATATGAAAGGTTATCAGTATTATAATCTGCGCAGCTACATGTTCAAAAGTGCATTTGCGCACAGCTGTGTAATTCATCCACTCTAACCCGCTTTCTCTGGAGAGATGAGCGCAACTCCCAGACTGGCCATTTCTCTCCATGCAAATGGAGGCCTTTCAGCAATTGCAATCCCAACGTTCAGAGAAGGGCACCAATTTCATCTGGCACACGCAGACGCGCCCCCAGGAAGTTCCCCAGGAGCAGCCTGAAGCCGCCTTCCAGTTCCCTTCTCTCCCTCATACCTCCATGCATTCCCAGTGCATTCCAATAATTCTCTCCTTTTTTGTTTCCCCTTTTTTAAAGGGATTTTTCTTCTAGTCCAAACCGCTGCCCAAGCAGGAGACCCTATACCTTTTTACCCTATATGGCTTTCCAGTCTCTTCTTAAAAGCCTCCAGTGATGCACCATCCAAAACTTCTGAAGACATGCAATTCCACTGGTCAATTGTTCTCACTGTTAGGAAGCTTTTCCTTAGTTCTAGGTTGCTTCTGTCCTTGATTAGTTTCCATCCACTGTTTCTTCTTTTCTCTTGCCTTCTGGAGCTTTGGAAAATTGGCCGACAGACCCACTCGTTTTTGTTCCTCAGTATTGCCATCTAATATGGGGAAAAATCCACTTTAAGTCCTCCATCTAATGATCAATCAGATTGACCTTGTCTGTGAGGAATTATAAACCCATCTGTTGAAATGTCCCACCCCCACCCGCAAATATTATTGGCACATGTTTATTGTAAATATATTTTCTCTAGCTATAGTAATTCTAGATGAAATTATACTTTTTCTTCTTTCTCTACTTTCAAACCAAAAGTAATTTGGATGAATGCACTGATGAATGTCTTGCAATGTACATCATTAAACAAATAACCAACGTGGATCCTTTTTGGGAATATGTTTTCACTTAAAAAAGAAAGATTCACCATTTACCATATAATAAGTCTGGAATCTAAAACCCTGAAAAGACACTTATCAGAGGCCATAAAAATCACCTAGAACAGTAATGGCTAACCTTTTAGGCAACGAGTGCCCGGATAAGTCACAGCTAATGAGTTGTGGCTCATGACATCATCGTCCACCATCTCTACTCTCTTTCTGAGCATGTGTATGGCCCTGTGACATCATCACCCAGCACCACTACTCTCTTTCTGAACATGTTCAGCTCTGGGGCGATGCTGGGGCAACTTGACGTGTGTGCCAACAGTGAGGGCTTTGCGTGTTCACTGTGGCACATATGCCACAGTTTCCCCATCACTGATCTAAAAACTGAATTTAAGAGAATAATAGTTGGAAGAGATCTTGGAGGTCTTCTGCGTCAACCCCTTGCTCAAGCAGAAGACCCTGTACCATTTCAGACAAACTGCTGACCAATCTCTTCTTTAAAACCTCAGCGATGGAACACCCATAAATTCTAGAGGCAACCCATTCGAGTGGTTAATTGTTCTTGTTGTCTGGAAATTTCTCCTTATTTTTAGGTAGGTTCTCTCCTTGGTAAGTTTGCACCTGTTACTTCTTGTCCTTCCCTCAGATGCATTGGTGAATAGGTTGACCTCCACCTCTATGACAACCCGTCAAATATGGGAAGACTGCTACTATGTCCACCACTAGTCCTTCTCCTTGTTAGACTAGACATACTAAGTTCCTGTAGCCCTTCATTCTATGTGTTAGCCTCCAGCCCCCTAGTCATCTATTCTATTGTGGTGATCAAAATTGGACACAATATTCCAAGTATGGTCTTACCAAAGCAATATGGCATGTGTCTTCTTCCATTTCCTAATGTCCCCTCCCCCAAGGGATTAAAATCTTGTCTCTTTCCCGTGGTCTTAGACCAGGATATTTTTCAGGGGATTGTGAATGTGAACATGTGAGTTGCCTATGGCATGATTCATTTTTTGCTTGCTAATGATGCCGACAACATTTCAATGGTTAAGTTTAATCATTGTTAATCAGCGTAATCTGCTGATGCTACTGTCATATGAAAACAACAAGAGCAAGGATTCAATAGGTCTGTCACTAACCAATTCTGGATAACATGCCACTTGCCATTTTCATGCTTCTTCTCAAAAAAATCCATTCATTCGGCAGTATTAGTCCACCACATCTGATGACTGAGCTTCTACTTTTTTACCATAATACTCTGCAAAACAGAGAAAGGCATAATAAAAATGAGAGTCTAAGAGGTCATGTTTTTATATTGTAGTATAATGAGATAATTTAATGAAGTGCTAATGGCTACAGCACTTTCCCGTCTTCCCTAAGCTGTTATTTTAGTAGAGTGTATTGAGAGGAAACTAAGAACCAAGCAAAATTATATTGTGTGTTATCCAGCTTCAATACAATTGGTAGAAAATCTATGCTCTCTCTCCCTCTCTCTCTCTGTATGTGTGTGTGTGTATAGATATAGATAAATTTCTGTATCAGAACTGCCAGTTCCCAAGTATCCTCTTTCTTCTGTACCAACATACTATGTAAAAGATGGGATGGGGGGGAAGAATCTCTGGAGTGCAGCTTGGCGAAAGGGCTATTTCCTCTTTTCATCAAAACTGGTTGTCTCTATCACTTGACGGAGGAAACTGCTAAGAAGTGAGACCAGCAACATCAACAGTATCAATACAGACCGGCACCAGCATAAAAGTAACTTAAAAGCATCTTTCCATCTCTTTCAGGGACCTTTTGCAAACAATGAAGGGACTCTGTTGTCAACAGCTTTTCCCTAATAACACATGCAACACTTAAACATTTAAATACAAGGATGCTGGAGGTTATAGGAGCATATGCATTTCAAAGGAGGGGAAGATGGGAAAAGGTCCATTGTCCACTTGGGCTGGAATAGCAGAGATTCAAGCTACTGTGCTAAATTAGTGGTAGAAGAACTGACTGTTCCACGCAATGTGGCAATGTAGCAAATGTGGCAACAAGTAATATATTGCTAAGAGACATTATCTCGATGAACCAAAATTAAAGATCACACATCCTAGCTGGGTTAAGATTAGGGGAAATGAAGAAAAGAGAAAAGCAAGAAATATTTCAACCTTGATGATTATATTTGAGGTAAGAAGGAGAAAATGAGCAAATGTATTGATGATTGGAGGTGAAATATTGAAAAAAAGGAATATAAAAAACTTCTTCCAACTACAAAATTGATAATAATGCTATTGGGCATTTTAGAACTTCACAAGAAAATAGATTTGTCATGGTGAAGATAATTTTTATATATTGCAAAGTTTAAAAGCAGAGCATGTGTGTCAGGCATATGGACTTGGGAGATACATGCTCTTATTCTCTTTCTAAATTCCAACTATTTCAATGACTTAATGTTGTTCTTTCAAAGCAACCTATCAAGTGGTTTAAATAAATTGACTTTAGAAACATGATAAAATAGATGATCATTTTATTTCTAGGCCTAAACATTCATCTAAAGCAGTGGCCCGGACCTTTTGGGCACCAGGGACTGGTTCCATGAAAAAAGTTGTTTCTGTGTACCGAAAGGGGGCGTGGTTTTGTATGCTCCCTGAATCTTGCTAAAGGGACTTGGCTTGTTTGCACGGAACAGTTGCTGGCATGCCACGGACCGGGAGTTGGAGACCTCTGATCTAAAGCACATGATGTACATTCCTGGAATAGATATATAGAAATATAGGTTAGATTCACTAAAACATAATGTTTGTTTGGTTTTAATTTAATGCAATTTGTGAACTCAGACATTATGATTAAAAAACAGTGATTTGTCACAGGGTTCGGCAAAATTTCTGTCTCGTACACTGCATCAGTCTCTGTGTGTGTGTGTGTGTGTGTGTGTGTGTGTGTGTGTGTGTCTCCCCCTCTCTCCAAAGATAACAGGAAGTCATCGCAGGGAGCTGGGCTGAAACATTTTTGGGGTTGAGGTTGAGAATTATTGGGGATTAAATGTTGCAAACTGTTTAGATCATTCAATTTTGTACTCCTCCAGAAAAAAATCTGCTGATAAACTTTAATTATAAGATACAAGAATGCTCCAGGGCATGAAAACACAAAGCTGAGGACAGCTGCACTCAGCTTATGGACTCCAGTTGCATGCTCCTGCCACAGGAAAGTGTTGCTTTATTACATAACATGACATGGATTACATATTTGCATACCCATCATGTCAGTGTGATAAGGTACATTGGCCTGCTTAAAGGGATAATTTATGAGGACTTTTTTGAAAGTCATCTTTGTAGCTGACCTTTCTTAAAGATGATCTCTGCATTCATGATATCCAGTTTTACATGTTTTCTACATCCTTTCTATAACAGCATCTGTTAATGAATGGAAGTTTTCATTTATATCATGTATGCTATCCTAAGCCATCCAAATTCAACATTTATTTTTTTAAAAAATATTCACTATGAGCAACAGAAAATGAAGCAAACCATCACAAATTTTGCAAACAAGTTTCAAAGCTTCTCTGTTAATCTGGATAATACTTACGCATAGTAAAATTTGCTATTGTTAGATGTAAAATGAAAATAGGCTCATCCGTGGTATTAGCAAAGTTTGTATCATTTGTCTTTTGCGAAAGTAGCTTTTGTCAAATTTCATTCAGCACTAGAATTTAAATGAAGTTCTTTCCTCTGGCTCTTTTGAAGATTTAAATATTTCCTTCGTTTGGAAGACATATACACACATACATGCATGCACATATTTGAGCCAGAAGTGAATACAGTTTGCCTCTTCTATTATTCTCTCCTCAACCCCCCCAAAATTTAATCTTAAACTGTCTACAGTGGACCTCACTCCATACCTAAAAGGTCTATAAGGGGGCGTGCGTAAGTGCATCAGCGTGCCTACTGTCCTTGTCCTACTGTCCCCATTTAGTCATACTCATTCATTATGCATATGCTTATACCCATCTATATGTTTATATAGTATGTTCCTACTTATACTTGTTTTTTTCATATATGCTTGACTAAATAAATAAATAAAATAAAATAAAATAAAATAAATAATAAAATATTAGTCTGGGGACCCACAGAGGGATCTGCAACCAGTGGGCTATGATGACATTTCAGTTCTCTTCTCTCCTACTCCTTGGTTTGAAAAACAAAGATGGGAGTAGTGGATAGAGAGAGCCAATGAATTTAAGCCTTCATTCTCTCAAGGTAGGTTTGGAATAAGATCAACATTAGGGCTGGAATTAAGATTTTTTTTGGGGGGGAATCTTTATTATAATTATACCCATCCTAGATTGCTTGGGGGGGGGAAGGCATTTTAGAAGTGCAATAGTGACATTGGTGCCTCATCATGATAGGGGAGGAAGCAGCTTAAGCTGTTTGCCTCCCATGCTGCTTCGATTGTTTGTTTGTTTTTAAAAAAGCTTCAGCAGTTCCAATCTAGGTTGCAGTGGACTGGCAAGCAGGCTGCAGTAGTCCTCAGTCTTGACTATGGCCACCACAAGATCTGAGTTGTCATTCTCCTGCTTCTTAACTTTTTCATCTATGGACAGAAAACAACTCTCCCTGGCTGGCTTCTGTATGCACTGCTCCACCTGTGAGATATGAATATAACCAGTTTATTCCTGAATGGTTTTAGTGTCAGTTTAGGAGCAAGGGTTACTCCATGTTTGTCCTTTGTATAACCTGAGCAAGCTCAATACTTACATAACTTGTTTTTCTGCTGGTTTGAACAAAGCATGCGTTAAAGTTTGGAATGTTCTGGGAATATGACTAAATTAGATCATGGCGGGGCTTTTTGCCTGTAAAGGATAAATATTCTGGGAGTGGTGCATCTACGTCATAGACTGTTATAACTGCCAAGATTGTGAACTCAGGAGGAGGGGCAGAATAGCCAGATTGTGAACCCAGAAGGAGGGGAGACAAAGGGGGTTGGATAATTTGTAAAAGGGCTTAAATACTCATTCCATGGCGGTGGTGATTGCCTTCCTGCCTCTCTGCAATTCTGTTTTTGGCAGGGAGACCCATTTGCAAATGCTGTAAATAAAGCTCTTAAAAAGATTGTTCATGTGTCTTCAGCTATTTCCAAACCTGGGGTTATTTGAATCTCACAATTCCTTCAGTCATCTGATCGTTAGCTCCCTTTCTGAGAGCCTTTGAGGTCACTTGGAGGTTTATCTGTGCCCTCAGGGTCATCTGAATAGTGCAAATGGATGTAGAGCATTTTTGGGATCGCTGAAAGGATGGTGCTGTAGACAGGAGAGAGATGGTGTCATATCCCTTCCCCTTCGTTGAGAGAGGGCTGTTCAATTTTAATGTAGATGACCTCTTTGACCCCTCTTTCAAAGAGAACAAACCCTTCAGGAGAAAATTCAGCAGCATTTGAAAGACAAAGCTCATTCTTTTCAAGACAGTGAAGTCCACATTCTGGACAGAGAGGACCACTGGTTTGAAAAAAGGGTCAAAAAGGCCATTCACATTAAAATTGAACAGCTCTCTATCAACTGAGGGGGAGGGATGCAACGCAACCTGTGTACAAAGCAATCCTTTTAGCAGTTCCAAGAAGACTCCTTACCCATCTGCACTATTCAGGTGACCCTGAGGGCTCAGATGAACCTCCAAGTGACCTCAACGTCTCTCAGAAAAAGAGCTAACGACGAGATGGCTACAAGGAATATAAATCCTTCCATTCCCCATCATTCAGTCAGAACTGAAGAAGCTTCTTGAATGATAAGTGACATATCTTCAAAGAAAAACAAAGCAAGTCCAGTTGCCTCTTGAAAAAAAGCACCCTTGGGTTTAAATTTTCGATTCCCGTCTGGCTGCCTATACTATTGAGATTCCCACCATTTTAATGAAACCAGACCTCAATTTATTTGGTTTCTTTTCATTCACCAAAAAAACCAATACAACAACATCAACAGCATAGTACTGCGAAATAATTGGAAGCCATCGTTAATGTTCTGCCTTTCAGCATCTCCCCTCTTGCCGTTAGTACCGCTTGGATGAACGTCATCCATCCCTTTGAGATTTGTGGTGCAGGCAAATGGGTACCGAACGTCTAACACGCTTCCTGATGGCCATTTGAGAAATATCAAGGAAGAGTCATCCAAGTGCTCTTTGTTATTAACAGATGTTTTCTACTTCTTTGGGTGTCCCTCGCCAACGAGGACTCCTTGGTGAGGAACATTCATTTTGGTTTGGTTTCCATGCAGATATTCGTGAAGGTATTCTCTGGGCTCCCAGGGAAGACTTTGAGGTTAAGAAAGGCAATTTTCCAA
Source organism: Pareas carinatus (assembly GCA_032468095.1). Classification (NCBI taxonomy): domain Eukaryota; kingdom Metazoa; phylum Chordata; class Lepidosauria; order Squamata; family Pareidae; genus Pareas; species Pareas carinatus. The sequence continues at coordinate 181,255 of JANHFO010005172.1, forward strand.
CTACCATTAGGACCACTTAAAAACCCATTCAGGGAAATGGCTGTCTGTCTCACCCAAGGGGACACTTAAAACGTCATAAAAGCCACTTAGGGGAAAGCCTCAGAGTCAGGAATGCCAGGGAGACGCCATTCAGAAAAGCTTTTTTAATGCCTTTGCTAGGGTGGGTGAAGTAACTCAACAATAACTGAGCCTCTAGACTAAAAGCCATTCTGATTCCCCAGTTATTGCTTGGAGACGTATGAGCATGACCCAAAGCTCCATGAACGGAGACCCCCTAAATCACATACAAGATATTAAGAGTCTAATCTCCAGAAGACCTTAAACAGGGTTGTTATTAAGTTCCTTGTATGTTTTGTGACATGATGATTGTTCTTTATAACATGATGACATGATGAATGTACTTATGATTGTGAATTGTATTCATGATTAAGATCGCGGTTGGTCGATTGCAGCTTATATGTACATGGCAAGATGAATGTACTTTAAGGCTATGAGTGTATCTTATGCTTATATATAAAAATGATTATGAATGTACCTTTGATTGTAATCACAGCTGTTTATTGTATGTTTGTAGGTATGGAGCATGTACACTGGAGACAAATTCCTTGTGTGTTCTGACACACTTGGCCAAATAGATTCTGATTCTGATTCTGGAGGGAAAACATTGCTTCATTGAGAAATACCATAAAATCATAAGGCTGGAAGGAACCCCAGAGGTTTTCTAGTCCAATCCTCCTGTTCAAGGCAGGAGACCGTACACTTTCCTGGTCAAATGGTTGTCTATTTTCAAAACCTCCAGCGATGGACCATCCACAACTTCAGGAGGCAAGCTATTCCACAGATTAATTTGTTTTTCCTGTCAGAAAATGTCTACCTTACAAGTAGTCTTCAACTTACAACCATTCGTTTAGTGACGGTTCGATGTTACAACCACAGTGAAAAAAGTGACTTATGGCGATATCCACACTTATGCCTGTTGCAGCATCTTTCTGGTTGCATGATCAAAATTTGGATGCTTGGCAACTGACATATAGTTGTGATGGTTGCAATGTCCCATGGTCATCTATTATGGCCTTCTGACAAGCAAACATCTGACAAGCCAGATTCACTTAACAAGCCTTGTTAGAAACTTAATAATTGCAGTGATTCACATAACAACTGTGGCAAGAAAGGTGGTAAAACGAGGCAAAAGTCACTTAACTGTGTCTCCTCGTAACAGAATGTTGAGGCTCAATTGAGAACCATCTGTACTTCTAGGTTGGATCTCTCTTTAACAAATTTCCATCCATTTCCTCTTCTCCTGCCCTTGAGTGCTTTGGAGAATAAGTCAATTCCCTCATCTCTGTGACAGCCCTTCAGGTACTGGAAAACAGCTATCATGTCCCCCCTAGACATACCTAGCTCCCTCAACTGTTCTTCATACAGTTTAGCCTCCAGTCCCCTAATCATCTTTGCGGCTCTTCTCTGCATACTTTCTAGGATTTCATCGTCATTTTGGTACAACCATTTCCTGAAAATGGTTTAGAGTCTCCTGCTTGAGCAGTGGGTTGGAGTAGAAGACCTCCCAGATCCCTTCCAACTCTGTTATTCTCTTCTGTATTTATTTATTTATTTATTTATTTATTTGTTTAGACTTATATACCGCCCTTCTCCCGAAGGACTCAGGGCGGTGTACAGAAAACATGGTATCATGGTAACCAGAACTGGACATAGCATTCCAGATTTTCACAGTATTCCTGTTAGAAATTCTGTTTATATATAGCACCACAGATCAAACAGACTGTACAGTCACCATGTGCTTTACTGCTTAACTATTTTAGCTGTAACAGGAAACAGGAAAGTCTACTTAGAATAAAAGAACATATGTATTCAAACTATTAAACATTGCCATCTACTGGCTGAAGACTGTTGTAGTTGTTGCACATAAATACATTCCAAGGTTGTATTCCAACAATTCCAATACAAGTCAACAACAGGTGTCAAAGAGACATTGTTGGAATCAAAGACCTACTTTCCTCTGAATAAAACATACCTCCTGGGTGATGTATATTTAAGGGAAATGCATCAGATTTCATTGAATCGCGAACCTGATCTGCATCGTTTAAATAGTTTCAGGAAATATCCCTGTTGACGTCGAGACTATTCCGATAATTGTACATTCCCTCTCTTCCTTCCTTCCTTTAGCGAAGGGCCCAGTGAGCTGAAATGGACAATTTAACACTCTGATGTGTTGTTGCTTTGTAGTACGTTGCATAAATCATATTCAGAGTCCACAAAACATTTCTGTGTTTTCATTTGGCCTGTCTTCTGGGCGATGCAGTCAACACCTGTCAGACTGCTGGCGGCTGTGTGCCGGCCATGGTGCTCTTCCATTGCTATGAAAGCATTTAAAGGTGACAGCTGCCAAAGACCAAAGCTGAAGATACCCTCGATGCATTCAGCACATAGAGGAGACAGAGCATCCACAGGGAGGAAGTGGATTTTTAAAGAGTCAACTTCTCAGTGCACGGCAAAGGCATCTGACTGAGTTTGGGCAATGCATAATTAAACACCGCCAAATCTGAAGTGTGTTTAGAGTGCAAAATATTCCCTGGAAATGGTGGGGGTGAGTGTTTATGTTTTGTAGAGTT
>JANHFO010005172.1:183984-194966 GCA_032468095.1 Pareas carinatus
TCAAAAGCGGCTTTACGCAGCCTGGGGCTGGTGGACTGTAAAAGTCCGTCCGACGAAGCCCGCGAGTCCACCGGAAGCCCTCCCTATTTCTGAATGTGTTATAATGGCATTCATTGGAAAAGGAAAAAAAACTGTTTAGTACATTGTAAAGTTTATAGAGTTGATATCAATTTGAATTGACTCCACAGAACATGAAATGCTGATATCTTGCTTGTTGATGGATTTCTCTCCCAAGCCTGTGATATAAGTGACTTCTATACTCCTCTCCCATATGAATCTCTTTAATACTTAATTCTCTGTCTAATACCTTAGGTAAAACTACATTTAAATTAATAAATATTTTACAAATGTTAATTTATATAATAACCATAAGATTGGGAAATGATTTCAACTGAGGTTGTACAGTGAAAGGAAATTGTTGCTCTATTGTTGTTGCTATTAGTGTTACATTTTCCCAGTGAAATCTAACCTTACTCTATAACTTCACATTGCCTTGATAATAAATCAGGGAACTTAATAGTGCTGCCCTGATATTAAAATCACAACTACACACATATAAATAAAAGCTGTCAAATTGCTTGTAAATGTTCATAATACATTTTAAAAGCTACACGCAGATTGGGACATTTCTTATTACATGCATAGCTAATGAAAAAACTAGTCACATATATCGTTCAAAGATCATAGAATGAGGGAAATGTGTGTAATCTGCTGTAGTATATGGGAGAAAAAATAGGAATCTAGCCATGGTTGAAATAAACTTGAAGCAAACATTCAATAATGCATCAGCACTAGCATGGAAAGTCAAATTAAAATGCAAATATTAGAGGTGGTATTAGTGTCTTAAAATGCACATGTTTTCTCTAACAACAGCAAGCCCCGGGACTCTAGCAGCTGCAAGAGTAGAAGCTATAAGATTTGTGGCGAGCACAAACATACATCAGAGAGGTGACAAAGCCTTTACTCCATTATTTGAAAGTCATAGCTCACTGAGTGCCTGCTCCAAAAACATTTCTGTATCAGCCATGACCAGCTGCTCCTTTCATCTTTTTTTCCTGAAAGGTTGACTAAATGACCCAGTTTCCAAAACTGGTGCCTATAATTAACCGTGTGTGTTTGGTAATGCCTTGACAGGTTCTTTGTATTCTTTTCCTCAACAAAAGTGAATGTTTGTCATTTCTCTCTTCTTTTTTCCCTTCAGTTTGTATTTCACTTTTACAGCTTCATTTTCTCATGCTCTGAGTGGGTTAATTTTTCTCCCAGGTGTATATTTATGCACCTGTTCTAGCATGTCTTCCAGCAGCTGGTCTTTTCCATCTGACTGTTTAAAAAAAAGGGGGGGGGGAAACCAACCAGGATTTTGTAGATGTAGAGCTTTTTATCATGTTGCTGCAGAGACCCCATCATTGATCTGAGTTTGCATGATACATTGCTCCATCCTAGATCTAATAAGACAGCAGGGGCATTGAATATTGCCTAAGTAGAGGTGCTTCATGAATTCCATTGAAAAATGTGAGTTGTTATTTTACTCCAGACAAGGAGAAGTGAACTGATTATTTGGCTATTTAAATAGCAGGATGCCATAAAGATGAATTCTTATCAACAATATTTCAAACAATCTTCTGACCAATAGAAAGATAATTGTACTTTTCCTAATTACATTTACATCAGTTTAAGAAAAATAAACTTTTCATTTATTTAAACTAATAGAGGGTGGGATAGACAAGGGCATCACTGTTAATTTCCCTGATTTATTATCAAGGCAATGCAACTAAAGGGTTGCCAACAACAGTCCTGTTCTGATCTCTTCTGTATTTCATTTTTTGTAATGGGACAAATTTTCATTTACCACAATATCTCGATATGACATTATTCTGTTTTACAGAAATAGCTTTTTAATTATCAATTTCCCACTAGGTATTGCTCAATATTAATCAGATTGTTATTGCCATTAATGCGTGTTGAAAGTCGCCACCCATGCCAACCCTGAGTCAGTCTTGAGCTATATAAGATCAGATCATAAGTGCAAACATGCATAACTGAATGATTTAGCTGATCAATGATTAACTTAGCCATGGTTTCATTTCTACCTATGAAAGAGCATTTAGTCTTATAGACAACCATGTATACCTGGTGCTATATTCAGATCATATGGAGACACAACAAAGCCAGCCACATTTTTCAACTAGCATGTTGTACAAACCTAGACCATAAATTTATGGTTCAGTATGTTATGGAAAAATTAACAAATTGAATAGCTAGAGTGAGTGGAAAGAAGTGACTTCACCAGTTTACCTTCTGATAGATGAAGCATTTTGTGAGACAACTGGTTGCAGTGAGAATCTGTTTCTTCTGCTAGCTTACTGTAAGGTGCATCCATGTCCTTCACAATATGGGAGTAGCTTTTAACACACTAAGAATGTTTTCAGATGAATGGCTTCTAGAATATATCAATGGAAAATAATACTACAGAACTATTTGGACCTTTCCCTCCCAGTTCCCTATATTTATATTAAGAAAAGACATGATGCAAAACAAGCATGGGTCTCAGATGGAGGATAACATCTGGACTCCCTGTAAAATCGTGAAAAAGGCAGGATAATCATATGATAAAAGCTTCACCAAAATAAGTTGAGAAAGTCTGCTTGACTTTTTCCCATCCAGCTGTTTTCCAGTTTGAAATCATCTTCCTCTGAACAACCAGTTCAACTGTACTGGGAAATTCCAGCAAATATGATGAGAAACGGGAATTTTCATTCATGTTAAATGTAAAGAATATGTTGGAAAGGGGTAGGAATCTGACGGGAAAATCACTGAAGAGGAAATGGTTGTGAAGATTTTCTCCTTTTACCTTTGTTTGATTCAGTCTTCAGAAGCTGATTTTGTTAAAGTTGTCAAGAATGTATAAAGGTATTTCAAATGTATGTTGGAAATGCAAAATTAAAGAAGGGACCTTTTATCACTTATAGTGGACATGTGATAAAGCAAAGAAATATTGAAGTAGGATTCATATCCTAATAAAGAAGATTCTCAATGTGAATATAAAAAAACCCAGAAACCATTTTGGGGGGGGGGGGGGGGTAATGAGAAAAGCTTGGAATTTTTTTTTTGGTACTTTGATACTATATATGTTGATGGCAGCAAGATTACTTTATGCACAAATATGAAAGGACACTTTGATTCCCACAACGGATGAATGGCTACAAAATTAACTTGATGGGGTTAGCAGAGATGACTAAATTGACTGCTTTGATTAAAGAAAAAAATACAATTACTTTTGTTTCTACTTGGAAACCGCTTCTGGGCTTTGTGCTCAAGGTGGAAAAAATGAATTTTTTTATACTATTATGTAAAAGTAAAACATTGAGGTTTAATATATATATATATATATATATATATTTCTCAAAAATGACTCACTCATTCACTGACTGACTGACTCATCACATATCTCTAAAAGAGTAAAAGCTGCAAGCATCAAATTTCATACATACCTTTCTGTTGCTATGTAGGTACTCTAACAAAAATTTTAAAAAATATTAATTTTTAAGCGTGTTATTTACAATTTGTTGCAAGGAGGCAACTGCGCACGCACAAGTGTCTGTCTCTTTCTGTCGGAGTGAGGAGTACACGCGTGAGCCGAGCCAAGGCAAGAAGTATCCCTACCCGGGTCAAATTGCCTACCCCTGCTCGAACTGTCACTTTGAGGTGGAAAAAACAGACGACCCACCAGCAACTACCTCCTCTCCCAAGGGAGCCCAGGCAAACCGTCGCTTTCAGTCAGAAAAACGGCCCGCACAGTTCTAAACCAGCAGTGCAGCACCAGGGCTGAAGCGCGCTGGCCAGCCCTCTGCTGGCAAGGGGTGGGGATAAGGCAAGAGGGGAATGGGCTAAATCATGGCTTAGGTTTAGCCCAGGTTCACTCCGGCAAAATTCATCTTCTTCCGCCAGAAGAACGGGACCCGGACTGGTGTGGCCGCAATGGCCTATGACCATATGGTGGTCTACCCTGGCCAAAGTGCCCCCTGCAGTTCTCGCCTGAACTGACCACCTCCCTGGCTGGTTCAAAATATGCAGATCGCCCGCCTCATCAGGTGGAGACCTCGGGGACGACCTGTTAGAGGATCAGCCGCAACGATGGGTTGAGACTTCACCTGTGACCACGGCTGGCTGCAGCAGTCAGAAAAATGCCACACACACCCTGTAGCTGAGCACGGGTATGTAAGCTAGTGTTATTATCTTATTCTACTGCACCAAAAGGAATCAGAGGTCAACGCCTTTTCTTTTTTCCCTTTTTCTTACACTTTCCCTTTCCCTTTTCTCCTCCCCTATCTTTCCTACTATTTCCTTTTGTATTTTTGTATTTTATATTATAAGTTAATAAAAATGACAGGAAGAAAATAAACTCATTTGAGCTGTGGTGCTGAAGAAGGCACCTGCGTATACCTTGATCAGCGAAGGTGACTTACAAGCAAGTACTAGAGTGTACACCAGACGTTTCACTAGAAGGCAAAATTGCAAAACTGCATCTCACTTTAGTCATGTCATGCAGGCTAATTCACTGGAGAAAGCAATTTTGTTTGGAAGAGTTAGTGGTAAAAGGAAACCAGGCTATCAAAGAACACAGAACCTGGACACTTCAAAACTGACACCAGACAGAGGATAGAAAAACTCAAAGAAATAGTGCAAGATCGGAAGATATGGAGAGATTTGTCCCTTAGAATCCTCAAGAGTTGGTCTCAATTGAATGGATAACATCATCTTCATGTGTTTTATTTTATTAATGAAACAACATAAGAGCTACATTGTTATAATATCATAAACAGACATTACTTCTGATTTATTATGACTGGTACCACTACTGTGGGAACACACACTGTGGACTGGCTTTAGGAGAAATACTTTCCTGTATGTTGACAAGCATGTCAATCTTACTGCCATCTCAGTAGCTAAATAAAATGCTATTGTAGCACTGACAACAATTGGATTCTTTAGGGTTTTTCCAGATGTAGGGGCTTATTCCTATCATATTATTTTTCAGCACTCTGAACTGCTTGTGTGCCGTTTTCAAAAGGACTATTACGTGCACCGAGATACAACAACAAACACATATTACAAAATCGCAACTCACAAACAGTTCTCAATAATGGCAACAAATCAGTTTCATGACAAATTCTTTGAAGTCAGTTTCCTATTTGCATCTTGCAATTAGTTTGAGCCCTTATGTTTACATTAAATAAGATCAACAATAAAGAGAATTCCATCAAACCTCTCTTTTATTTATAGCAAGTTATCAACATTGCACAGTTCACTGTGTCTATGTAACCAAAAAACTAGGAACATTTATTTGCTGGATGTACTTCTGAAGTAAATTACTTATTCTAAATTATATAACATGGATATTGCGATTAAATATGGCATACTTAATGCAAGTAACAAGGTGAACAATTTCTAGATTAACCACTTACAGTGCAGTTATGATCTGTTCCTACCTTCTGAAAATGTCAACTGGAAAAAGGCTATCCAGATAATCTCAACAAATGTCAGCACTTATGTACTAAATCAGTACCCTGATGCCTAATGTATTAAGTAATTCCTCCTTTTCCCCCCAGTTTTAACAATTTTGCATTTCCAACATATATTTGAAATACCTTTATGCATATTTGACAACTTATCTGGTGTTAAATACTCACAATACATCAACTTATAGAAGTTTTCTTTTAAATTATAATTTAGTGTAAATTTTAAAAACTTTTCTTCACATATTTTCCGATTGCTCAAGCATTACATTACATTACATTCAAAGTTTTTTGCCCATTGAATCATGCAGTGCTTTACATATTCATTTTCCAAATTCAAGTTCAATAACAATTTATAGACCTTAGCAATAATATGTTCATCACTACCACACAATAGGATTTTCAATTCATTTTTCACAAAATCAAACCCATAGCTCTTTTTGTTTGATTTCAATCTTTCAATTGTAAATATGTAAACCAATGGCAGACCTGTCCTTCTGATTCAAACTCTTCCTTAGACATAAGGATAGGACCACCAAAAGTAAAAGATCTTATTTGAACATAAGACCACCAGTATGGCTTCTCCACCATTTCTTTTCTAAAGAGAGCTTCCTGAGCTCTCTGAGCAACATCCAGAGAGGCATCTTTACAGAAAATCTTGTTTTATACATTACTAGCTTTTTGTACCTGTGCTCTGCTACAGGTTTTGTTCAACTTTGCTTGGTTTTGTTATTGAGATTTTTTGGTGGTAGAGATAATTGTTATGTTTAAGGATTTGCAGAGCTAGTGTGTCAACAGTTATAGAATTTTTTTCAGAGAAATTGTTAGGGAGAGGTGTGAATATTGAAAGTATTTTAAAGGTTTGATGAGTATTGTGCAATGTTTGTTTTGAAAGGATGAATGTTTTTTTAGTTGGTGATAGATAGATTGGACTTTATTGATTAGCACTCCATCTAAGCAGTTAAAAACCACATTTGGCGATGCAAATTACGCAGAAGCAGGATACGACTTTCTGACATGATGTAAAAATGTGCATCTTAGTAAGCAGTTGCTTTAGATCTGGGAATCAATACCTAGTTGAACTCTGCACAAACAGCTGAAATTCGCCCCTCAGCTGGGTGCAAGATACAGCAGTCCGCCTTTTTCTCTAGGGGCAAATGAAACGCACGTGGTGCTCTACGAACGACCATGCTACCGGTTAGTCGAGCGGACGCCCGGCGAATGATCCACTGACTCCTCCTCAAAGACCATGTGTTGAGGAAGTATCCCATCTGTGTCAAACCCAGAACCTGTCCGCCGAATCTCGCCTCCGGCATAAAAAGCACCCAAGAATCCCACCCACATCCAGCTGTTTTTCCAGAAACATACTTAATCGCCTTTCCTCAGCTTCCATAATTGCCTGTTCAAGGCTGGCTGAAAGAATCTGATCCTGTCTTCCATTTCTCAGTGTGCCTCACACCGACAACCTCCTTGCCTTTCCGGAGTTGTAGTCTTTAAGCAGCGGATCGCTTCGGTCTTGCAGGCGGGAATTCGTCGATGATAATGTTTATTTTTTAATAAAGGCAAATTTCTACCTATGCTCTACCTTGATTTTATTGTACAGTAATTTGAATATTGTGAGCCTTCTAGAATCGTGAGTCAGACAGGATAGAAGTTTAATAAATTATCATTGGTATATGTTTAATAGGTTCCATACTTGTGCTGCCCTCGAGCAGGTTTTTTTTTTTTGCATTTTTCAGACTGCTGCAGGCATTTGGGGTCGCAGGCAAGGCCTCAAGCAGCCTGCGTGTCCAATCCTCCAACAGGTCCTCCCAAAGGCCTCCAACCGGTGGGGCAGGTGATCCACTGGAAGCAGAGGCCTTGGGCGGCCTCTCCCACCCAGCAGAGGCTTCTCCCGGCATAGCTCGCTTCAGCCTTTCCCACCCATGCTGCCGGCATGGAGAAGCAGAGGCCTCGGGCGGCCTCCTTCACCCAGCAGAGGCTTCTCTGGCTGAGAGAAACTCCACCGATCAGCTGAAGTCTCTGAGTGAACTCAGCACCCGTGCAGTCCCTTTGGAGGCAGAGAAACTCTGCCAATCTCAGTGCCTGCACAGTCGGTTCCTTGTCCATGTTTGGCAATAAATCTTAAATAACTCTAGTAAATATTAATATTTTTGGAATTAGTTTCTTAGTGTTTGTAGATGCGAGGACAATGGTATGTAGCAAATGTGATTAGTGTAGCTTTAATGGTTTTTGAGATATCATGTTCAGTCAGTCAGTCAGTCAATGAATGAGTCATTTTGTCAACTCCCTGTTTTCCCGGAGTTGCCATGGAGGCAGGCGGAGGGAGTTGAGGATGACCTTGCACCTGGCCTCTTATCTTTGAAGCCTCGTGATACTCGCCTGGTGATGGGACGAGGAGGAGGAGACCTGAGTCTGGCTGTGGGAAAGTTCCACCCAGGGAAGCCAGACGGAAAATGAACCTGAAAATGGTTGCTCTTTCTCTAGAGAGCTCGCTACCTAGACAAATAAATAGCCTTTGAGAACCACGTTCGTTTGGAATGTTTATTTCCATCTGGTGAGCGAGCCAGCTATTGAAGAGCTCGTGACACCCTGGGTCTGGTTTCACTACACCCCTTCTGTCTTGCTTTCCCATCAACGATTCTGGTAATGCTGTCATTTTTAGGGATAACATTTTACAGTTGAGGGCAAGGGGAACTTTGGAGAGAAAAATGCACTGTAAACCTCTCCTCAAAGTACTACTCTGTTGCGTGAAGCTTCTTATTAACATCGTTTGAGTATTTGGAATCTGAAATACTGTAGTGCTGTTTAGGATTGTGAGGAGGATGTCTGTTGTTGATGTCATTAGAGACTCAGAAACTATTGCTACATTTGAAGAAATTGGTTTTTTAAAAATAAATAAATAAAAGTGTATTTGGTGTATTTGTATTAAAATTAGATTCTGTATTACAATTAAATTAAGAAACATGGCAGCAGAGGAATCTAGGAAAAAGAACATGGCTGTATCTTCTTATGCACAGGAAATTAGAACTTCCTTTAGCAATTAAGGCTTTGCCTGTAGAAAGTCTTAGGTGCTGCTATATTAACCGATGATGGACAGCAGAAAGTGTTATCCAAAGGGGAGCAATCAAATCTCTGCCCTTCTTTGCTGTTGCTTTTCTGGCTCACCCTGGAGAGTGCTGCAGGGCTATATTTCTGCTCCAATTATTTAGGGTGAATTATGCTGAAGAAGAGCCTGCCAACTGGGCCTGAAAATGGGAATGATGTTGCTATTCCTAGGAAAAGACATCCTGAACTGTATTTGTTAATGGATTCAGCAGGGCTTTCAGTATACAGCAGGTCCCATTGTGGAATTTATGTAGAAAAAGGTCTATAACGAGATCAGGCCCTCCTGCTAAGGAAAAGTGGCGATTCCCTACTTAGGTTTCAAAAGTAATGCATTGGTGTGATGGGTTGACTTCATATTTCTGCCCTCTTCACCAACAAATAAATTCTTTTTGAATTCCTTTGTTGGCGAAGAGTAAAAATTTAGCATGTCTTATTCATTCCTCCATAATATGGATAGTAAGAATTAATACCAATTAATTTTATATATATTTCATAATATATAGGTTATTTCAATACTGTATTGACTTTGAACAAGTGCCAATAATCTAAAAAATGCTAAAGTGACTCCAAGGTACTTCTAAACAAGGAATATAGAGTTTATCTTGCTGTTTGCTCTATATATGCTACCAGATCTGGGTCTCAAAAATCTATATATCCACAGCACAATAGCAAGTATTTGTATAAATCCTTTCCCACATCTTCGAAATCTGTTTCAAAAGGTCCTCCAAGAACAAGCTTTATGGTCCAGGAAGGTAATTAAAAGAAAGAAGAGAACAAGTTGTCCAAACGGATGGCTACTTGCATAATTCTATGCAGAAAAAGTTTAAAATATAATAATCATTTTCAAGGTACACTGCAATACAAAATTAAAATTCAACAGTTATAATCCTTTTGAACTACCATCAAAATCTGTTATATGGATTGGGCTTAAAAGGGGCAGAGAAAAAATCATATGGCTTTCCCCAGAATAGTACCCTATAAATTTATGGACTATTGTTCTTACCATCTTCCTCCACATAACCAAAGTTAAAGTTGGCAGGAGGTTTATACCAATTCTAGCTAGAAGACAGCTGGTCAAGATGGATGTTAACTTGGAGAAACAAACAGGCAGTTTCTGAATTAAGAACATCAGACTTAGATCTCATACTTATAGTCTGCCATAAAACATATTATATTACAAAGCTGAGCTAAGTACAATAGTTTATAATAAAACCCCATGTACTATCTTGTGATAGTCATGTAAATATTGTGTGTTCAGTGTGTAACTTTGGTTTGGCTTACATAATTTCTCTTATTTACCTTTGTAACTATGCCTCCGAAGTGTCAGTCCAATGCAAGTACTAATGATGCATCAACGAAAAGGAAAACAATGACAATTGAAATCAAAGTGGAAATAATAAAGCAATCAAAAAGTGGCAAAACATCATCCTTCATTGCAAAAGTGTGTGGCTACAGTCAATAATGATTGGAACAATTTTAAAGGATAATATGAGAATAATGGAGCATGTGAAAGGCCCTGCCCTGGCGAAAATGACAATTATTGCTAAGCAGCACAGTGGTATAATCATTGAAATGGAAAGACTATTGATAATTTGATTAGATGATCAAAATCAACGTAATATGCCTGTTAGCCTTACTTAATTGCAAGAAAAGACTCAACGACTATTCAAGGATTTAAAAGCTGAGGAGGAGGTTATTTGGCAGAACAATTTCTTATGCACACACACACACAACTTTTTTATATACTTTAAACAAGAAAACACGGGACTTCTGGTGGCACCGCAGGCGTTGAAGGACAGACTCATAGAGACCACCAGCCCCGGGACTGCGTAAAGCCGTCCTGACAGCTTAAAATCAGCTGTTAAGCAGCTGGAAGCTTTTCCCTCTGGAGAAGAGAGAGGTGTGAGCAGTCGGATCAAGGGCAGGGCTCCCCTAAGTCCCTGATTTTAATGCAGGGACTGAAAGGGTGAGAGCCCCCAGTGAGATCCGGCAAAAGCTCCGTGCCCGGGTTGCTTCTGCTGAAGCAGAGCAAAACGCCGCGACCACCTCCGTTCAAGAAATTTTTATACCATATTTTTCGCAACCGGACAGAGTGAACTCAGAATTTCTGGCAAGTATTTTTTTTCTTTTATGTAACCTAACTCTGTCTCTAATAGTTTTCCCTCAAAGACTCTGAAAGATACAATTTTTCTAAAATGGCGGAGAGATCAGAAGCAGGAAAGTGAAAGTAAAGAGAGCTTTGATCTAGCCAAATCCTTTGTTCGAAGTGGAAGTGCTTTCGTGGCTTTAAGTTTGACTCTCTTTTAAATCTTTTTCCCTTCCCTTAAGAAGAAAGAGACCTAGAGAAATGGTTCAAGC
>JANHFO010005172.1:195066-206393 GCA_032468095.1 Pareas carinatus
CCATGCATGCTTAGATCTCAAGTGATCAATAATCTCAAGCCTGCCGAAAAAGCCAGGTCTTCAAAGTTTTACGAAAAGCCACTAGGGTGGGGATGATCAGGACCTCCGGTGGTAGTTGGTTCCAGAAAGCCGGAGCAGCCACAGAGAAGGCCCTTCCTCGTGGACCCGCCAACGGACATTGTTTGGTTGACGGGACTCGGAGGAGACCAACTCTGTGAGATCTAATAAGTCACTGGGAGACGTGCGGTAGAAGGCGGTCTCGTAAATTGACTGGTCCCAAGCCATGTAGGGCTTTAAAGGTGAAAATGATCGGAAGATATCAAATACTGAGCTAAGTACCCTTTGCATGTAAATAGGAGCACCTGGAAGCCACCTTCGAGTTCCTTTCTCTCCCTCACACCTCCATGCATTCCCAGTGCATTTCAGTATCCTCCCCTTTTTGGTCTTCTTCCAGGAACACCCCCGTCCCAAGAACGGATTGCTGCGGAAGACCTCACGCTGCAAGAAATGCAGATATCAAGCGCAGCGAGGCGAAGCCCCTACTTCTCCCTCATAAATACCCCTCATCCTACTCCACCCCGTCCTACCCGCTCTCCTCTCCCCCCCCGCTTCAGCAAGCCCTCGAAGTAGAACCCGGGCTACCCGCAGGGAATGGACGCCCACATTCGTGCGCGAGATGGGCAAGGCAGGGGCCAGGAGGTCGGCGAGGCGAAGCCGCAGCACTTTACTCTCCAGCAAAGAGAGGCGGGAAGTCGCGCACACACCAGGCGACCCCAGACTATGCCAAACGAGAGAGGGGGGAAACTGAGGCCGTGCTTGGACAGAGAAAAGACCCCGCCCCACTCCAGCCGCCTGGCAGGCCATCACGCCCCCTTAGCCTATAGGGCAACTGATTCCTGCTTGCAGGACCCGGGAGGTGGAAAGCACGAGGGGGGCTGCCGCGCACACTGAGTGTCCTCTGTCCTGCGCCTGCGCAAGCCTGCTCTAGCTCGTTGGCGTTTCTCCCTCGGATTCCCGCCTCCTCCTCACAGCATCCTCAGTCTCCTTTGCTGTCCCGGTCGGTTCTTCTGCTGAGCAAGTAGGAGACACCATCACCACCACCCCGCGCGCCCGCGCGCCGTGGGATCTGGTAAACGAGGGAGTTATCCGGTTCTGAAAGAAGGGACCCTTCGCGGGATCCCCAGATCGCAGCCTCTCGCGCGTACATGCCTCGGTACCCCGGGAGACCATGGTCGTGCATTGGAGGGTGACGGCGTCCCTCGGCAGCCGCTTAAGTGGATATTGCTACTCCTAGCTTGGATAGCGGCGGTTCTGGAGGAGAAAAGGCAGAGGGGACAGAGCCTGAGAAGCGCCCGGAGGTGAGGCGAGGGACGGAGATCGGAGCCGCGGAGGGTTTGACTCCGAAAGGAGAAAGCGGGGAGGGGGGGTTGGCGGTCTGGAGGCAGGTCGCTGGGGCTGATCCCCTTGATTGGGAGCGTGGGGGTTGATCTCGCCGGAAAACTTTGCTTTCCCGTTCCGCTTTTTTTTAGTTCCTGCGAGGAGCGGAGAAGGGGACACAAAGAGCCCCCCTTGCTTGGGTCTGCGGAGAAATTGTGGAAATATTCAAAGAGGACGCAGTGTGACGAAGGCGCAGCTTGCGATTTTATAGGCGTGTGTGTGTGTGTGTAAAAGAACCGTAGGGAAATATTTGCTACGCGTTGCCTGCCGTTGGAGGAATTGTCTGGATTCCAGGATGCCTTTTAAAAAAAAGTGTGTTTGATGTGTGTGTGTGTGTGCGCGCGTGTGCGCGCGCGCAGCAAAAGAACATACAGCAGAGCTGCCTTTCGCGTTTCTTTGTACGCGAGGGTCGCACAGCCCAGATACCTGATTGTTGCGTGGGTGACTTTATGTCTTTCGTTGCGCGGAGAATTCAGGCTGCCTGTTTGGATGCTCTGTGTGTGTGTGTGTACAGGATTGCTTAGCACATCTTTGTACAATTGGGTTTCCCGACGGTAATCATACCAAGAAGAAGAAAATGCACCCGAAACTTGGATGCGAGAGAAACCACATTTAAAAACCCACTTACCGATGGATAGAAAGGTTTGGACTAGCGAGATCTACCTCAAGTAAAGTTTTGCAGCGCATCTTGGTTTCTGGAGTTGGATTTGCGCGGAGCTGCTAAGCAAAGCTTGGCCCTTCTATTCTTCCAAGGGGGTGTGTTACTCTCTTTTTTCAATGGCATTTAGCCGTATTCTGCTGGGAGGCTCTGAAGCAACTGCAATATAAGAGGTTCTCACACCCCTCCCCCTTTTTTTGTTACTGCCCTTGAAAAGACTCCACCTGTGCCACTGGCAGATGAAAAGTGATTTATGTGCGCCTGGGAGGGGGGAGACCCTTGTGATTTATCGTTGCTGTTTGGATGCAGCTAAATGCATGGTTGAGGAAAGCAAGACAATGTTGGTAACATTAATGGATATTGAAAATGGGTTAATTGCAAACGTGTGGGATGTTTTGAGCTGACTAAAAAGTACTTAGTGTGTGGAAATCAAGGAAGGCAGTCTGGTGTCCTCCATTTTGAACTGCAGTTACCTGAATCCCTCATTGTTACCCTTGGCAGATGGAGTTTTAGGGAGTTCTAGCCCGAAAGTACCAAGTTGCCTGTAATCTAATATAGGGGATTATGTGTGATGACTTTATACATTTTAGAGGCTATTAATCCTGCTGACTTTTCCCCCTTTTGCAGTGCATGCCAATGGAATCCTGTGTTGCTAAGTATTTCCTCTCCACTGTTCTCATGGAGAAGAATGTGCTTCAGAAAGAGAGCTGTTTGCCTGAGCACCAAAACATCATTCCTGTAATGAAAAATGTCACAGGCAAAGCAGCCTGGAAGTTGTTCCTGTTGACCTAGAGATGTAGATCACTGAGAGGTGATTGTGGTGGATGCCTCAGAATGGAAGAAAGGACTCTGTTCTTTGATATTTATTGAGGAAAAGATTCAAATTAAGTCCTGGTAAAGATTTTGTACATGATTCCTATCTGATTTCCACTTCTTCACTGAGCGATGAAGCAGACCTGTTTTTTTCTTTATATATGGGCAAATCCATTTTTGTCACTGGAAAACCCTACACAAAAGCCCCAGTTCTGGTTCTGTTATGTGTTGGTATTTGAATTCATATTTCTCACCACACTATATGTGATTTCATTTTATCTGGCTTAGTGTTTAGATGAACATATATATTATGGCTTAGTAGGAAGCCAAGCTGTTATTATTTGTTCAACAAGCGATACTTAACGTCCTAGTCTAGCTTTATATGGGAATGTAGTACTCATGCTTCTCGGTACAAGAGTTTGCAAGCAATTATATCCCCAATTTTTAATATAATAATTTCCTACCAAAAATGACAAGTAACTTAACAATATAATATATGGATGAATATTCAGACTTGAGGAATAAAAATAAATACTCCTGGCATGATATTTAGTAAAAGAGAATAGATACTATTTATTACTTGCAAAATTGTAGAATTTCTTTTAGATAGACATTGGGAAGCAAAAATCAAAATGAAACACAAATATTTCTGCAATAGCAAGATTTGTTAGATACTACAGGCATGAAATTACTAATCCTAAATTGTAAAAGAAAGAACAGTTGGAGGTTTTTAGAAACGTATTCTTGGAAACAATTATAAAATGTTTTGATTTTGACAGATTTGTAATAGTAAAAAATGAGTATTTCACTTAATTCACTAGTTTGAGATATGCTGGTGTGACTTAAAATACAGTACATTTAATTTATAGGTTAGAGCCCTATAAATCACATATTGCAGTTTCCCCCCAGATTGGTGATCTAAAGTGTTTAGAGACTACAATTTCCAAAATTCTTGGCCACAGTTGGAAAGTAGCAAGTTGAGGAAGTTTGACAACATTGTGTTAAAGCCATGTTGATTGTTGAGTAAGTCACAGCTGATTGGGTTCCCATATAATGTGGAATATGGAATTCATACTGCAAATTAAGCCAAATTAAACAAACCAGGTTACAAATAAATACATTGTGTTGTAAATTATGGCTACAAGATCTGGAGTGCAACATATTGGATGATTACTAGATAACAATAAAGAAATACAGAAAACTCTGCCTGTTTGGTGCCTTCTAGTGGTCTACTCATATCTTACAGTCCCGATCTGATAGCTCCAACATAAAATAATTGAATGAAATAAAATCTCTATCCAGATAATCAGTGTAATCTATTTACTGGCAGCAAATGTACTCTTGAGGCAGTAAAGAGGGAAAATTTGCTCTTGTGTGTGTCTGTTTACTCTCAGCCAAAGAGTAGCAAATGAAAAAGTAGGACAGTCAGTGAGGTCTGCTTCAAAGAATAAAAGACTGCACCAAAACTCTTGGGAAATTCTTCAAGTCCAGGGTAAGAAATATCTTGACAGAACAGAACCTCCTTCATGACTATTCCAATATTACTGTATGCTTTCATCCTGAAATATATTCCTTTCCTCTTCCCCCTCCTCTCCCCTCTTCCTCTCCCCTCTTCCTCTCCTCTCCTATCCCCTCTTCCTCTCCCTTCCCCTCCTCTCCTTCCTCTTCCTCTTCTCTCCCTATCTTTTGTTTGTGAACACATACCTATCGAGGCTAGTCTTCTCTCTCATAGTACTGGTTTCATTTCAAGAGGTTTTCTTTGTTTTACTGTATTTTAAACCAATTCATTTTTGTGATGTATGATTTTAAATTGTGAGTCGTCCCCGTGGAGGAGCAGCACAAGAAAAGTAGGAAATCAATTTCTAGATAGGTAAGTGCGATCTAAATCCCAGGACAAGGCAATCTGATTGAAAAGTCCCCCTCCTGGATCTGCCTTAGAAATTTCCTGTTTTCCTCAACCTAATAGATACGCAGATTAAAGTAGCCTTGGAAAGAAAGGAACAAGATGCTACCTTAGCATGAGCTAAATGCTAATGTAAAAAAGAAATGGCCGTATACTAGGCAAGAAATTACATACTTTAGTTTCTCAATAAAGCTCTCTCTGAATTGCATACTGATAAGAATTGCTCATGAAGATTGATTGGTGTGTGTGAGTGATGGCTTATGTGTGTGAGAAATGCAGCTGCCTTGTGAATCATGTCAGTGGCAAAAATGAGTTTTCTCTTGGAGATGCCAGATTTCACAAATTATGTTTTGATTGAGCATGGCTCACTAATGAATTTGTCAGATTAAGGCTGTTCATAGGTAGGAGCATTGTAGGTATAAACCAGCTCCCACATGTTGTAAAACATCGCACAATAGAGCAATATGCATATCTTACAACACAGTGAAATTTACATTGCAGCTGCAATCTACTTTGGACTGGAAAAAAATTAGGATCTACCTTTGCTATTATTCAAAGCAGTGGTTACTAGTCATGTTTGGGCAAGAAAATACCCATAGAATTTGTTTTGTTTTTCCCCCTCTCAGAATTAGGAGTCTGTTATTGATCGTTTCTTCATTGAGCAGTTGCAACCCTTTACACAAAAAGCAAATTTAGGTGGTGAATTATGAGAGGCACATTGTTCTGTTACTGAGAGAATGGGGTGGGATGTTTTGATACAAGACATGACTCTGGGCATGCTTAAACTCAGTTTCATGAGATATAGTTGTTTTGCATATATTAATTTGTGTTATTGTAAGTATTTTATAGTTATCTGGAGCTTCCTAATATAAAAGTAGACCAAGCATGCTTGCTTGCTTGATTTAAAAACATTTCCTGCCTTTTGGAAAACACTGTGGATTTTGAAAGATTGGAGTCATGGCAATGGATTTAGCTGGAGGAAAACAAACATACACTAAGCATTGGACCTAGCAGGGTATAACCTCCGTTGTGGGAGATTGGTAACAGCACTTCATGTGTTAATCCTGCAAAAATCTCTAGCAAATGTCAGGCTGTTATGATTGCAAACACCGGCTTGAAAATGTGTGGGCACCGTCTAGTAAAAGCTTTTAAAGCCCATGCAAGTGTCTCCTGACAATTTTCTGCGACCAAATGTTGAATCTGAGTTGTCAAAAGGATCCTTGCTTAAAGAATGAACAGATCAGTTGCTTTTTCTAATCCAGAAACTCCAGAGATTTGACAAAATTTCTGTTCAGAATGGCATATCTGAAGTCACATTCTTATGGAAGCCAATTATTTAGCATAACTGGCTAAAGAAAGAAATATCTCAAGAGTTTTTTCATGCTATTTTACCCATTTGGATAGAATCCACCCATCCTATCTAATCTAATCTAATCTAACTCTACCATGTTTAAGAATTGATCATCTCCTTCACAGAGGGAACTCTAAGGTGGTGTATAATAAAAATGTTGTTAGATAACCTTTATTAAATGCTTTGGATTGGGTCTATCAGATCTGGGCTTCTAAAATCCATTAGGTGGCAGTAAAGAAATACAAGAAAACCCTTTGCTGCCATCTGATGGCCACTCAAATTTATTCAGCCCAGATCTGGTTTTCCTACTGAAAACAAATATGTAATTTAAAATGCAAGTTACTATTATTTGAACATAGATACAATTTTGACAAAGGCAGCATTGTGACCTACAGGGAATGGAGGCTATTAAAGGTCTTTGAACAGACTGTTAGTTCAGTGAAGCTTGATTATACATCATTTTAATCACCTTTATGGAGCTACAGAGTCACTACTTCTAAATGTCAGAGCAGAGTGAGAGTCCCCTCTTCCTTCTGACTTTGCTGTTCAAACAGCGAAAATTGAGTTTTGTAGATGAACAGCAACCCCACTCCTTGAAATGAAGGGTCAGTTGAGGCAGATGGGCCTTGATGAAGGCAGATTACTTGATGAAAAAGAGCAAGGTGGTTCTGCATATAATTTATTCCCTTATTTGAGTTACGGCATACTATGACTTGTTTGATTTGGACTGATTATATTACATGAATTCATCCATTTGTAAACTCAAGTCTTTATGGATCATATGCAAATTCCTTAAACCTTGTGAATATCCCTTCCCAAATCTCTAAAAGTTGTTACTTACAATGTTAACATGCCACAAAGGGATATAATGAAATAAATGGTTGAGAGTACTACAGTATTCAGGATATTTAATTAAACATAACTGCAAATGAGAACAAAGTTAATTTTTATTCCTAAGTTATCACACTACTCAGAAGCGATCAATCCACTAAAGTTGTGTACTCCTACATAATTTACTACTGTATCTACCCAATTGCTGCTTAATCATAAATATGATTAAAACCAATGACCAGCAAAGCAATGATTTTCGTCGCCACTTCCTTAGTTTTCATTCTGCCTGAAATAGCTGCAGACAGGTGCCAATGTATGCCATGAAGCACCTTTTTAAAATTATTTTCAGAGCACAGCACAGTCCTCTTAATTAGACAGCAATGAATAAATTATTTCAAGAGCTGTGATGGTGCAGTGGTTAGAATGCAGTACTGCAGACAAACTCAGCCCACAGCCAGGAGTTTGATCCTGACATGACTCAAGGTTGACTTAGCCTTCCACCCTTCCAAGGTTGGTAAAATGAGGACCAAAATTGTTGTGGGCAACACGCTGATTCTGTAAATCGCTTAGAGAGTGCTGTAAAAGCACTACGAAGTGATATACAAGTTTAAGTGCTATTGCTATTTCCTGTTTGAGGATTTCAGTTGGGAAACAAAGAGTTGCTTGTTGCTTGTTTGCACTCTCTCCCTCTCTCCTGTGTTTCTTGCTATTCCTTAAATTAGGCAGAAAAAACATGTCTTCTGATATAACTGACCTGAGAATCATAACAGAGTTCCTTGAAGAATTCGGTAAAGCTTTGGAAGGATGATTCTTGCTGTAATAGATTTTTTTAAGCATTTCTCCCGAGGTCAATTGCCCCAAAGTGTCAACCCTGCGTCTTTCTCTTACAGGAAGAATTAATTTTTCTTTTACATGTTGGGGAATACTCCTGGACATGTAGAAGTTTGGTTAGACACATTTTTGTCTTATTTGTTTTCCCACTTAGAAGACCATGGAGAAGGATCCTGAAAGACCCAGTAGTAAAATTGTTTGCAAAATATATGCAGGCACAGTGACTTGGGGAATGGCATTTTGTCAAAACAGACATTGCCCTTTCCATGTAATCCTTAAAAAAAAACACCAGTGGGATGAGCATTAGTTGAATTTAAAAGAAGATTGGCTTTTGCTAAGTTGTTATGACAGTATCTTGAAATGAAGCATATAAGAAAGGATGTACTGTGCCTCAGTTTAAAATTGTCTGTTGAGATACCAAATCTCTGGCAATCCACTAAGATTTTGACCCAATAATGTGAGAGAAATTTGCCAGTCTGGGGATATTTATGTCTGTCAGTGGGATAATCAACCATTCACTAATTGAGAGGGAACATTTGCAGTTTATTTATTTATTTTTTCCCTTCTCAGCTTCAAAATTCAGGCGGTTGCGGAAAGCCTGACTTTTTATGAAGCTGGACCACAGTTGGACTGGTAATTTGATTTGCATGAAGTGCATATTTAACCACCTTTAAGTGTTACTATAGAAGGTTTGGTATTTTAATTATTTTGATTTATTTTATTTAAATGTATGGCAATGCCATTTGGACTGGGGAACACATCGTCTTTCAGAGATTTAACAACAATATTTTCTCTGATTTCTTATTCTTGATCAAAATCTATATAGATAGATAGATAGATAGATAGATAGATAGATAGATAGATAGATAGATAGATAGATAGATAGATACTATGGACTTGAAAGAGAGCTCCCTTTATTTGGGATTCCCAAACCCTAACAGCCCTTCTTCAACCTAAAGCCATTTCCTCCTAACCTATTATCCAGATTTGTGGACATCTCTTTGTTGTGTAGCCTTTTTTCTTTGATTTTGGTTGGCACTTATCATGTGCAATCAGCTCCAAACTTTCCGTGTTCTTATTTCAGTAGCAATGTTCTTACTTCTTCAGGAACTGCCACCAGTTACTATGTATTTCTCTCTCCTTTTGCAATATTGTTTTTATTTTATTCACAACATTAAAATACAAACTCAAAAAAAAGAAAAGAACAAATACAAAGAAGAACAAAGCAAAGCTAAACAAGGCATTAAAAATGTCCGTGGGGGGGGGAGGGGAAGCACATACATATAGATTGTCCCCCATCCCCAGTTGAATACTGATAAATACATTTCAAGAATAATAGTTTTTTCCCCTTGTAAAACAGACTCACAGTTTATGGACTACTATAACATTTTCCACCTAAACCAATTTGATGTGATATTTATCTACTATACATGCATACATACATTCTAAAAGTATATGTGTGTGATATGTACTCACACAGAAATAACAGGCAAAGCTAACAGCAAGGTTGAACTTCAGACTCCTCTTTTAAAAGTTCATTATTGTTTGTCACTCAACAGAAAGTCCACAATGACTTTTGATCTAAGATATACCACCAGCTGCTGATACAGTTCTATAGAGTTATGTATCAATTCTGCTGAAACAGTTCTACAAAGAAATTACTGAGTTTGTCATTTGTACCTCTCTATATTGGCTGATCATGTGGCAGCCGTCACCAGGGGGGCCTTCTACCAGGTTCGCCTGGCATGCCAGTTGCGCTCCTTTCTAGATCGGGACGCCATGCGGATGGTCACTCAAGCACTCGTCATGACCCGCCTGGACTACTGTAATGCTCTCTACATGGGCTCCCCTTGGGATGCGTCCGGAAACTCCAACTGGTACAGAATACGGCTGCATGGGGGGTTATGGGGGCCAGTGGTAGGGTCCATGTGCCCCCCCCTCCTGCGCAAGCTGCTCTGGTTGCCGGTGGACTTCTGGGTGCGCTTCAAGGTGTTAGTGATGACCTTTAAAGCACTCCAGGGCTTAGGACCTAGCTATCTACAGGATCGCATTCTGCCAGCAAACACCTCCCACCGACCGGTTCGCTCCCACAGAGAGGGCCATCTCAGGGTGCTGTCAGCCAGACAATGTCGACTGGCGACCCCCAAGGGGAGAGCGTTCTCTGTGGCAGCTCCCATCCTCTGGAACGACCTCCCCCCAGAGATGCGAACTATCTCGGACCTCCATGCTTTCTGCTGTGCTGTAAAAACTTATCTCTTCACTCAGGCCGGGCTGGCCTAGTCGCACCTCTCCCGCTTAAATTTTTTATTAATCTTAAATATTTTAAATTTTAAATGTGTTACAAATTGGTTTTATATTTTCGGTCTTTTAAATTCAGCCACTGTATAAAATTATTTTTTAATTATTTTGAAAGTATTATTTGTATGTTGTATGTATTTTATTGGCTGTACACCGTCCTGGGTCCCTTCAGTGAGAAGGGCGGTATAGAAATATAAATATAAATAAATAAATAAATATATTGGTACTGCAACCAAACAGGAGAGATACTGACTCCAATGGATAGTTAGGATTGCAGAAAAAACAATTGCAACCTACCTTCCATTGAGGACCTGTAAGAAGGCTGAGAAAATATTTATGGACCCCTCACATCTTGGGCATAATCTGTTTCAACTTCTCCCCTCAGGATGCTGCTATAGGGCATTACATGCCGAAACAACTAGACAAAAAAATAGTTTTCCCCCCATGCCATCACTCTGCTAAATACCTAACTCCCATATCACAGTCTTATGCCTAAAGATAGTTACCCATGTAGTTGACTATTATTCTTGTCATTTTCTCATCTTTCTTACTTCTCATTTTTCCTATTATCTCCTTCTATTGGTATGTTATGATTTATCAATTGTTATTTGTATCTTATGATTTATGATCTATGAAATATCATCTCTTGTTTGTATGTACACTGAGAGCTTATGCACCGGAGGCAAATTCTATGTCTGTCTAATCACACTTAGCCAATAAAGAATTCTGTTCTCTAATCTTTTCCTCTGGTACATCCAGGATCAAATATCCTCAGTTGATTCTTAATGATAAAGCTTTTCCTTAAAATTTTAATTTTAACTGGGATCCTTCTCAACGATTGGATCTCATTTCCCAAAATCATAAGTTGCAGCTATCTCCATAGCATTTGCTGTTCAAAAACGTTTTCTACTTGGATATATTTCAATCAATCTTCTTAAGAAAGTCTAGTTCTTTACTCATTAGTTCTGTCAACTTGAAGTCTTTAGAATCCATGCCCCTTTTAGCCTTCTCAAATAAGCCTGTGATTTTCAAATCAAACGTTTCTCTTTCAAATCCATCAGCAGTAATAATAATAATAATAGTAATAATAATAATAATAATAATAGTAATAATAATAATAATAATAATAGAAGAGGATTACAGGTGAATACATCAAGAGAGTGAAGAAGGTCTTAAAGTCCAAACTAAATGGAGGAAATGTCATC
>JANHFO010005172.1:206493-226369 GCA_032468095.1 Pareas carinatus
AAAAGGGGCCGTACTAGGGGTTGTAACATGATTTAATAATATATATATATATATATATACACACACACAGTATAAAGGGCATTCAATTTTCACTAAAATTTCTAGATATTTTTTTAATGGATTTTATTTCCTTGTTACGGAAAAATTTCTGGAGATTTTTACATTACTCATCTTAGGACTGAAGACAATGGATGGATTGTCTTGGCATTGCTACATGAAATTTTATATGCAGTACCTGCCTTCAGGTTGTGTTTAGCATAAGAAAAAGCCAAATTATCATGAGAAATTGGGAGAAAAAAGAATCGATGACAACTCCCCTGCTAGTATGTATTTTCATAGACAAGCGGAATGGCTATAATTCAGAGCTAAAATGTAAAGTTCAGAATTAACCCCCTGCTACAGAATAGTGGGAAACATAACTTAGTGAAGTGCTTGAGAGTTACTGAGATAGAACAACTTATTGGTTTGAATTTGAAATTCAGCATTAAGCGAGTAAATAAAATAACATACAGGTCTTGTCCATAAAGAAGACTAAATGAGATTGAATGATATCGATACTAAATTTATTTCTTAATTCTTCTTTCACCTTTCATTATCGAATATGTTATATTTTCACCCAAAATTATCAGGGAAAGGAATTGTCCAATATAATATACGTGACAATGTGTAATTCTGTTGCATATTGTATGTGATTTTGTAGGGCCGTAATGAGAATCAGTAAAGAAGATGGAATGAGAATTGTTAACATTGACATTGTCAGCCAGATTGCTGACAAGCATGGTTTGGATTGAAGGATCATTTCCATCAAAAATCAAGAATTGTTTCAAATCTGGATGTCAATAGAAGTCTATGGTATTCATCTGAGTGAACAGTGCCCTGGGTTCTTTTTTAAACCATGATCAACTATACTGACCCAGCCTCAAGAGAGACGCAAAAACATTGGACCCTGGATGGATGTTGCTTATAAGGGCTGCCGAGAAGTTTTATTTTGTAAAAACGAACATAAATCTGATAGGCAAGTGCTTCCTATGTTCTATTCATTTGTTGCCTCTATATCGTTACTATTACTTTGACAACGTTTATACTATTACCTATTACTCTATTACAATAACCTATACACTATGCTGTACTGCTATTGTTCTAGTATAGTTTTTTAGAGTATACTATGCTGTGTACTGTCCTATTAGAAAATCGTATAAAATATGTTTAATATAGTATTAAGCCTCATTCTTTTTTAAATATTTTGTTGACCTGTCTTTTCACAGGCCTGGATAGTTTATTCATGGGAGCGAGACAAGACGTGGAAGGCAAGGAAGACTCCTCCTTAGATAAGTGCATTCTCAGAAAAGTTAGAGAAGGAAGGAAGGAAGGAAGGAAGGAAGGAAGGAAGGAAGGAAGGAAGGAAGGAAGGAAGTAAGGAAGGAAGGAAGGAAGGAAGTTCCTTATATGGAAAGATGCTAAGATGGGAATTGGATAACTGGCTAAGTATTCAATTGGAGGAGTTGATTGCAATGTAGGTAATGTGCGGGATGGAGGCCGTCTCTGCAGCTGTTCACCAGCTGTTCATTCTCTTGGGTATAGAGCAGTGCCCCCCCCCATCTTTTGAGCATCAGGGCCAGGTTCTGTGGAGAGAGACCGGAGGTATGTGTGTGGTTACGCACCCCTGCATCCCACAGATGAGACTTCGCTTGTTTGCGCGCCCTGGTTTCCGGCATGCGGTGCGGGCCCACGGCTTGGGGTTTGGGGACCCCCTGGTAAAAGGTAAGGAACCATTTCATTCCATTACCTGTGGTTTCCTTGATCCCAGTTCAGAAACAAACCTCAGTATGGAATAAAATTTCAGCCCTAGTATGCATCAAGATTTCTTTCTTGAGCCTCTTCTATTTTAAGTCCCCGCCCCTCTCTTCTTGTTCTATCAATCGCCAACAAGGGGAGCTCTTGCACCTTTTTAATGTTGGGTTTTGTCTTGCTGGGCTGCTATACCGCGTCTCCTCTCTTTCTGAAGACCCCCCCTCTCCTTTCTATTGTTAAGCTGTACTCTGTTTGCTGGTGGCTGCAGAGAGATGTAAAATGCAGGTCTCTTCCTGTCTCCTCCCACACCTGTGTCAAGGTGGCAAGGCTATTGGCAACTCTGCTAGGGGGTGTGTGGCTCAGATGGGAGGTTGAGAAGGCATCACAGGTGCCTGCAATTTGTTTTCAAGCATCCTGTTCTTCCACAAAGGGGAACAGGTTGGGCATTCTTCGCAGATGCCCCAGGAGGGCAAGATGGGAACAGGATTGGCAAGGAAGCTGTCAAACGGAAGAACCTGAAAGCAATAAATAAGTCAACATTGCTCAAAGAGGCGTGGACAAGGATGACGATGTATAGAAACCCAGTTGTTGTTTTTTTGAGACACTAACCACACACTTTCTCCCTTGATAAAAATCTCTCTGTGGGACAGCATGAAATCAGGAGATACATAGGCTGTGCCACCACAATATTTTATGATTGGATTTTCCCTGTAATTGGCAAACTCTGTCCATAAAAGACGGCTAGCTCTTCCAAACATGGTTCAGTCACAACTCGTGTCATCACCGTCAAGTCGATCTGACTGGAACCAAAGTCCAATTGCCCCTGGACTCCGGCTCCCTCTTCTGCTGTTCCTTCCCAGGATTTAAAAAGTTGTCATTTCATATTAGAGTGAGCAAGTCCAGTCTTGAGAGAAGAAATGTGTAAGAAATAATTCTGTCCGATGTTCTTCATATCACCTTTTAATAATGGGTCCTACTGAAAATGCTGCTTTTTCTGATACTTCTAGAAGCTTAGTTTAGTTTATTTACATTTGTACCCCGCCCTTCTCCCGCAGGACTCAGGGCGGTTAACAGGCCTAATAAAACAGAATACAATATAATACATAGACACAATAAAACATTAAAATTATTACATAGGGCCTAATTAAAAGATGGGAGAGATAATAAAATAATTTCCATCGAATCATAAAATAATTATTTATTTTATTTATTTATTTAGATTTATATTTAGTTTTAATTTATATTAAAATGTTTAAAACCCATACAAAAGCCCAAATTTAAAACAGGAGGACAGGGGCTAGGCTAAACCAGCCTGCTGGAATAAGTGGATCTTCAGGGCACGGCGGAAGGTCCGAAGGTCAGAGATGGTACGTATTGCAGGGGGGAGATCATGGTGGGTGCCACCACAGAGAAGGCTCTCCCCCTGGGGGTCACCAGCCGACAATGCTTAACCGGCGGCTCCCCGGGTCGGCAGGAGGTATCAGTTGGCAAAAGTACAAGGGACGTCACAGGAGGTCTATTTAAATCAGGATTAGACACTTTTATCCTGATAGGGTTAGTTTTGCTCAAATATAGGATTCACCCAACAATTCAGTCAGGTTTGTTAGGCAATGCCAGGTTCCAGCAATCATAATATTAACCTTTCAATATTTCATTTATTATAATAATCTGCTCAGAAAATGTAAAACATAGCTGCCAGTTCTCTAACTGGTGTTGGTCTTCATACATTGACTTTTCCCCAAGAACCTAAAATAATGGATAAATGGATCATATTAGTGTATGTGTTGATGCAAGCAGTGTGGCCTTTTGCGGTTGAATTCTGGGAATGTTGTCAATCGGCAGATTTTTTAAGCACCATCCAAAGAGTTTTTTTTTTAATGGCAATCAGGATGCTGATAAT
Source organism: Pareas carinatus (assembly GCA_032468095.1). Lineage (NCBI taxonomy): Eukaryota > Metazoa > Chordata > Lepidosauria > Squamata > Pareidae > Pareas > Pareas carinatus. Next base: position 210,185 of record JANHFO010005172.1, read on the forward strand.
CCTTGGGACCACCATAGCCAGTTTATGCCATAAGCTCTCAATTTTAATTTTCAGATGTTGATACTTGCAATTTTCTCCAATTCTTAGCCGGAGTCCCCAGCCCCCAGGACACAGGCCGCTGCAGCCCGTTCAGAACTGGACTGTGAAGTGGTGGGCGAGTGGCACATGCAAAGTTACATTTGTGAAAGCACTGCACATGCATGAAACCATCTCTCTCATACCCCGCCGTGCCACATCTCTGCTGGTCTGCCAAGCCAGAAGGGTTGGAGAGTGCTGTTCTATGTCATTATCTCCTGGAATTGCCACATCAATTATCCACACTTTCTTTTTTTCAACCACAATTATATCCAGTGTACACTAAGACTTTGCCATTAGTCAAGATTTTATCAGCTTTTATTCAGTAATCCCATAAGATTTTGACCTGCTTGACTACTGGTACATGGCACAGCGATTGCAGGCAATAAGTCCGGAAGGCTCAGGATTGAACCGCTTGGCGTTCAGTAGACCTGGTCCGTACCAGGACCTAATGTTGACCTGGGGAGGCGATGAAAGGAGAATGTCCAGGGTCCCAAGATAAGGCACTGGCCAATCTTGGGGTGTGGAGAAACCCCCTTGAAGGCCTGCTAGAACAGCAGCATTTAGCCACAGACGAACCGCAAAGAAAGAGAGGTGCCGCGACTTACCATCCAAGCCGCAGATAAAGCAATACCAACAAATATCAGTGTGGGTGAGCAGACTTTTAAACCCTATTCTAAAGGAGATCAGTGTACCCCTATCTTAAGAAGCAATAAGAGAACTTCTTTCCTGAAAAAAAATGGTGAATTAAAATGGAAGGGAAATTTTTACTTGGATTACAAAAATCACATTTAAAGGATCGAAATAATACAAGATTAGAGACTGGAAATATGTTTTAAACTGGACGATATTTTTATTATACTCAGATATGTGCAAAAATAAGCTTAAGATAAGATGGAAAAACTGATTTTAAAACAAGAAGAGACATCTAGCAGCTAAAGAGGAAAATACGCCTATCTACATTTAAAATAGGGACTGAAATGATACAAGGAGAATCAAAATTTATGCAGGATATTGTGTTACCAATGCAACAGTTAATGAAAGAACTAATGAGAAAGATGGAACAACTCATCGATGAAGTGACTGATGAAGAGATTAAAGAGCTGCAACGTAAACTTTGAAAAGACAGAGAAAAAATTCAAGATGTGACAGACAAAATGGATGAGCAGCCGGATCTGAGCGGCAAAAGGGAAAAGAAAATTGACAAAGCAGAAACAGACAGAAAAAGATCTTTTAAGGCTTTAAAAAAGAAGGAAAAGACCCAAGAAAAATTTCTTCAGAAAAAGGATCTAAAAATTTAGGAAGAATCCCGGCAAGAAAAAAATGATTTTAAACAACAACAGCCTTTTGGGAGGAAAACAAAGGAGAATGAAAAAGTCAAATAATTTTATGTTTGCAATACTGATGTTTTAAATTGTAACCAATATTGATAAAATACTTCTTTTCTCTATTGTACTGAGATTTATAACAATACAATGCAAAAAATTAAAAAAAGATTTTGACCTGCTCATTTTCAACTACATTTTCAACTACATGTTCCCATAAATTTGCCATTACAATATTTGTACAGGTGTTCCAGCGAGTCATTTTGATAACTGTGATGTTTGGTGTTGTTTATAAACGGTTTGTGCAATCTTGCACAAGCTGGGTACATAATCTAATTATTTCCTCTGCTTCTTTGCACAAACCTCACTTTTAATCACTTGATGATTTTGTAGTGACGGGTGGCAAAACGTGTAATAAATGCAAAATAAAATGATATTTCGATTCTGTCCTTGATTAGCATTATGGTTAGTCGCACAATTAACTAGATGTTTAGACTGGATTTGGCATTTTTATCCAAATGTATTGAGTCCTTCCAAAGAATCTGAGATGGGCAGAAGTTATTGTTTGATGGCTGCAGAATGTAAGCTGTGCTTTATAGGATAACTTTCTTTTTCCTGTATTTTCTTCTCCCTTTCCATGTTTTATTAACCATTTAGATTGAAATAATTTAAAAAATCAAATATTTTTTCAACATAAGTTGATTGTTTGGGTATATATCCAGTTAACATATTATTATAAAAATCCACTATCGCTAATTTTTAGTTTCTACTCCTTCATTTTTCCTCAAGCCATTTGTAAAACAGTGTCCATATTTGAAAATATTCTGTTTCTTCTTTCTCTTTTAATCTCATAGTTAGCCTGTCCATTTCTGCACAGTCTAATATTTTTCTGAACACTTCTTCTTCTCGTGGTGTATCGTATTTCTTCCACTGTTGTGCGAATACGATTCTTGCTGCTGTTATTATATGTAAAATCAAATATACATTTTGTTTCTCAAGTTTCTGTGATAATAATATAAACCTAGTAAGAATAGTTCTTGTTTAAATTCTATCTGTATTTTTAATATTTGTCTTAATCAAGTATAAATCTTTTTCCAGTATTATTGTGCATAATCACATGTCCACCACATATGGTAATAAGAACCAGTTTTGCATTTACATTCCCAACATTTATCTGATGTATTCTTAAACATTTTTGCAATTCTTTCCGGTGTCATATGACATCTATAAAATATTTTGTATAAGTTTTCTTTACATGAGACAGAGATTGTCATTTTGTAGTTTCTTTCCCATAGCTGTTGCCATTTTCCTAACTCTATAGTTTATCCAAAATTTCTTACCCATATTATCATTGTCTCTTTAACTTGTTCTTCTTCCATTTTTAAGCTTACTAAAAATTATACACTTTTATTAATTTCTCATCTGAGGTTAATAACAATTTGTCAAACTCTGCTTGTTCTTTATAGAACCCATATAATTTAATAACTGTATCATATCTTGTTTTTGTTTGTAAATATGTTCACCATGTAATATCCTTCCTAAACTGCCTTTCTTTGCCACACAGAATATGCTTCATTAAAAAAATGCCAGCCACAAGTTACCCCAGCTCTGTGATCTTAATTAGTTAATTGGCAGGTTTGCCTGATATCTGAAATTGGTACAACCCAAACAATTTCTTTGCCGCACAACTTCCAACTTCCTCTCCTCTCTCACCTTTGCCACAGGCTCTACGCTGCATAGGGGAGCGAGGAGGTGCTCCTATTGGACTGCTGGGCAGAGGGGCGGATGCTATCAGAAATGTCCTCAGGCGCACATGGGGAACGGGAGGGGAGCGCCACGTTCGTTGGCTTTCTAGTAAAGAAATCTGTGCCGGGACGACGGTGCGCGTGCTCACAGAGAAGACTCTGAGTGCCGCCTCCGGCACGTGTGCCAGAGGTTCGCCACCACTGCCCTAAATGATTTCTTTTATTTCTTTGCCAGAAGAGAGGACGTTCTGCAAGTGGCACATGCTAAGGCTTTCCTTTCTATGTGTATTTACCATCTTGTGCTTGTTTACTCTCTTGTATTCTGTTCCTTTCCAATATTGCAAATACAGACATTTCCCCCATGTTGATTGTCCCAAAACTGGCTGAAGATTCCAAAGGTTTATAGGATTTGCTCTCCCTTTCCAGCTTCCTGGCGATTTGAGTTCCAGAACATGAACATCACCCGCCGCTATAGCCCACCTGTACGAGGCTGTAAGTATTTAGGTTTTAAAATAAACCTTTAAAATGATTTGTTAAATCCCAGGGATTTCTCTTGGTATTCTTCTTTCATATCCATCTTGCAAATTCTTAATAAGTTGATATGTAGATTATCACAAACACAAGTAAAGCTGCTTTTTTGCAATTGACCCATGGTGAATTTGGGTTCAAATGGTGCTCCAAATGTTTTAAGACTGCATGCATCCAAGGCACCTGTTGTGATTTGTATTTGTCCTTGCTTTCTTTTGCCACAGTCATCCTACTTGTATTTTCAGGCTTTTCTCTTCTCTTCTGCTTCTCCAGGTACTGCAACATTCACTCTTCAGACTTTTGGTCTTATCAGCAATTGTTAAATCTAGGGCAGGGGGTCCATGGACAGGGCGCGGCTGCCAGGACCACTGGTAAGGAAGCTGCCGGCTGCAAAATGCTGCTGCCGGACCAAGGGCAGAATAGCAGCAGCTAATAAATATTGTGGGGGATTGCATTCACTCAGCTCGAATGCAATCCCACACAATATTTATTAGCTGCTGCTAGCAGCTGACTTCAGTAGCGTGGACATAGGCTTCAGCCAGAAGTTTCCCAGATGTGCTGACTGAAGGACCTGGTCACTATGACGTGTGGCCACAATGTCTGCCTAGAGTCTAGGTTTACAGAAACTGGGTTCCTTGCACAGGGATTAGTTTTGCTTGCCCCAGACTGAACCAGCCCCTCTAGTTCTGGGAAGCTGTGGAAATTTCAGGTAACCCTTGATTTGATTTACATCCATTCATTGCTTCGGAATGTTTTCGATTAGTAATGAGTTGAATTTGTGGGAACGGGGTCCTCCATGTAGCAATGACACATTTTGGGATTCTCAGCTTGAAAAAGTTTGAAAACATCTGATCTAGGGTATTATGTGGCAGTTGTTTGTCTGTTTAAATTCTAAAATGTCAGAGCGCTTTAGCTTCTGCATTTTCCATTACTTTGTCTATTTTGTGGTCTGACCAGTTCGTGCTTGCAAACAGACTGTTTTTCTTGCAGATTTTTCCAATGCACTATTGTTGCTACCTTGTCATGCCGTTGCTTGTGGTCAGTCTGTGCGATCTTCCTATAGCAGCTAACGAGGCGATCCACTGTTTCTTCAACTTTGCGGAAGGGGCAGTTGCTCTCTGTTGTTGTCTTTTCAATTCTGGTTTTCTATGCATTTGTTCCTAAGGCTTGGTCTTGGTCAGCTTCTCTGTCTCTTTCTTTAACTTTTCTGTTCTTAGCCATTGCCAAGTCGTGTTGTTATCTCTTTTGCCTGCTCGTTTTTTTTTTAATGTACTGGCCATGTAATCCTATGCCTTGCCATGTCTCTTCCATCCTTTCCCAAATGGATCTGGTGTGCAATCTGTGGGTTCTGGTGGAATCATAACTCCTACTCAAAAAGTAAGTGGCAGTCATGACGAAGAGGGCCTTTGCACAGCTTCATATTGTATGTCAGTTACTCTATTCCTATAGCCACTCATTCCCTAATCACCTTCCAATTGGACTACATGAGGCTGCCCTTAAAGACTATCAGGAAGCTGGTGCAAAATATTGGTATGGGCAGTTGTGCACCCTCCTAGAACAGCACATGTTACTCTTCTGCTCCACCACTTGCATTGTTTGCCAGTCTGCTTCTAGGTCGAATTCAAGATGTTTTTTGATCTTTAAAGCCCTCCATGGCATGGGGTTGGGTTATTTGAGGGACTGCGTCTCTCCCATTATACCTACTGGTTCCATCAGATGTGCAGAAGAGGTGTTTTATGGGTCTCGTGTTCTAAGGAGCTCCGCTTGGCGGGTCCCAGTAGGCAAGCCTTCTCTGCCATGATGCCTGCCTCCTGGAAGAGTCTCTCACCTGGAATGAGGCTGGCTCTACCCCTGTTGATCTTCTGGATTCCCTCAAAACCTGATTGTGTCGTCAGGATTGAGGCCCTCCGGGGACTGGCAAGATAGGAGTGGTCATTGTTCTTAACTTGTATGGTCCTCTCAATACCCTAGTGTAGTGATGGCGAACCTTTTAGAGACTGACTACTCAAACTGCAGCCATGAAGCCACTTATTTATCACAAAGTACCAACACGCCAACATGTCCCCCTGTGACCATCGGTGACTCCCCTGCGTCCGCCCCCTGCCCGCCTGTGACATACCCTAGCCTAGCTTCTGCAGCCCACTGTGAGCTCCGCTCCCCTCCAACTTCCTCTCCTCTCTCACCTTTGCCGCAGACTCCGTGCTGCATTTGAGCCTCCCACTTTACCTCAGATAGGGGAAGGAGGAAGCGCTCCCATTGGACTGCTGGACAGAGGGGCGGGTGATGTCAGAAATGTCCTCAGGCGCACATGGAGAATGTCCTCAGGTGCGCGTGCCTACCGCTGAGTGCCACCTCTGGCACGTGTGCCATAGGTTCGCCATCACTGCCCTAGTGGTTTCATGTGGATTTCAAACAGGTGGACGGAGAGAGAGTAGAGATCTAAGGAATCTCACCAAACAGAAGCTTTGGGCTCATTCTTTTGTTGGAATGAAATAACCTATGGTTCAATGGCTAACAATATAACTTTTGCTTAATTGGCTCAGACATGTAATGCTGTGCTGAAATGCTTTCCTTAATTCTGGAATCGATGGTGTGACCAGGGCTTATGATTGTGCTCAAAGGATTTCTTTGGTCCAAGATGTGATACTGTAGCTAGGCCAGCACATGGAACCACATCCTAGAACAACAGGAAATACCCATGACACAGTAAGCCTGCAAACCACCAAACAGCTCAACAACATCTGAAAGGCACCTACCAGGTTAGCAACGACGGCTAACATAGCTGCTCCAATCATGATCATAGTATGTTTGCTACGTAGAGTCAAACTGTTAACCAATGACAAGCTTACACGGCACTGCTACAAGGTGTAACCAATCATGACTACTGCTTTTACTTTCTGCCTTACTTCCTTGTGTAAACCCCAATAAAGGTGGGGTCCAGAGTCAGATCTGGACTCTCTCTCTCTCTCTTTGACTCACCCCGAAGGAAAACGGCGTGTTTTGTCTTCATATTCCACCCCGTGAGTAGCCCACTTGGGATGCAGAGGTGAAACGAGGCTCCTCTGCATTCTTTCTCCTTGAACTGTAATTGATTCCACAAAAAGGAGGAGGAACTAATGCAAAGCAGTGCCTTCCACTCCCAACTCCCTGAGCAGATCCCAAGATACCATGACTAAGTGTATCAAAGTCACTGTGAGAACAAGGAAAGCCAGCAGAGAGGCACTACTCCCATCTTAAGCTCATCAACAAGTAATTTGTTATCAACAAACACGACAAATATTGTCTTAGTGCTATAACCAGATCTGAATCCTGACCGAAAAAGACCCAGAAAAACCTGCTTTCTCCAGGGCCGTCTGGAGCTGAAGGCTGACAATTTCTCAACCACGTTTCCTGTTCAGATTCTGTCTCAAGTCAATCAAAGCAACAAATGCTGGGGCGTTCCGGAATTGATCTCCTATCTTAAGAACTTCCCCCCAGATAAAATATTGAAGGAGAGGTGACTACCTGACACTTTGGGATTTAAGGAGAATCTCTTCAGGAAGGCGCAGGTCGCAGTTTTTTTCCAAAACGAGATATGACCATCTACCAAATTCAAAGGATTATTTATTAATTTTATCTATTTATTTTCCAGTTTTTATACCGCCCTTCTCCCGGAGGACTCAGGGCGGTGTACAGCCAAAATAAAACACAAATATAATACAACACTGAAAGACCCTTAAAAAATTTAAACATTGGCTGGATAAAAATTTAAAATTACAATTAAAATTTAAAACCAGATTACCCTATAAAAGAGGGGTTCAGGACAGCCCGGCTTGGGTAAATAAAAATGTCTTTAAGGCCCGACGGAAGGCCCGGAGATCAGTGAAGGTCCGTATTTCCGGGGGAAGTTCGTTCCAAAGGGCCGGAGCTACCACAGTGAAGGCTCTCACCCTGGGGAGGCCCTCTCTGTGGGAGCAGACTGGCCTGTGGGAGATATTGGCTGGTAGTAGGCGTTCCTGCAGATATCCTGGTCCCATTAATAATAATAATAATAATAAATTTATTTATACCCCGCCCTTCTCCCGAAGGACTCAGGGCGGCTTACAGGCACATAAAAAACACAAAACAACATAAACCTTAAAATATACATAAAATTATTAATAATAAATTAGATTCCAATCTGTCCTATTCTAAATCTTGCTTAGCTGCTGTTGCTTGTATCTGAGTATCATTTTTGGCTTGATTTAAAACCATCGTTATTTTTTCAAACTTTTTATCTAAGTTTTCAATTTGAACTTGTAAGTTGAAAAGCATTCCCTCTCCCCCTCAAAGGCTTCTGAATTCATGGCACATTTTTTGGGAAAACCCAATCTCAGTTGTTGAATGTGGCATTCCACCTATTGTTTGCTCATCATCCACAGGTCGATAGATAAATTGAGAAAATAAATGTCACATAGAACAATATACCTTCATTGCACTATTAATCATCACGATTTTTACACATTTACTCATAGTGGCATTCACTTATAATATCCCAGTTCACAAATGCACTAATTTATCACCAATTTACGCCATAGTGCTTTTTTCTAGATACCTCCTGATCTTTGTCCTCATCCCATGGGGTGGGGGTGGCCCTGCCTGATGTCTTGACCTTAGTGGTGGACTTGTCAGGGAGTTCCCTATCTTATGGTTCTGGGAAACTTCAATCTGCCTTCTTGGGACCCAGAGGCAGAGGTGACCTAAGAGTTCATGGCCATCATGACAGCCATGAACTGGGTGCACCTTATAGATGGCCCATCTCACAAAGGGGGATTGTACATTGGATCTTTGCCTTGGGACAGTGGCAATGTGATCTGAGATTAAAGGACATTAAAATCAGTCCCTGATTTGGTCCTGGAGTTCTGTGCAGCTGCCTCCCGCAAGGAGGTTGGGCTTATTTGATCATGACTGCTCCATAGTTGATAGACTCAACAGGATCTCAGAAGAAGCTTGGGGTTATTTCTGAGGTTCTCCTGCATGATTTTGTTGAGGCTTTAGTTGCAACCTGGAATGAGCATGCAACAAGAGCCTTGGATCACAGGCACCTTGAGTGATGCTAGAGGAATATGAAGGGTGAAGCTGACCAAGCACTGGCATCGAGGAGAAGGGCGTATAAAAATTTAAATAAATAAATAAAAATAAATAGCCTTTATTAGAACTTGCTTGCTTCTCTGCTCTTATTGTGTGCACGTCAAGACTCAAGGCTCTCTCCGTTCCTGTTTAATTTTTTGGACCCCCCTGGAATCTCCTGCTGGAAGAGCAGGTGGCAGCCATGGGCAGGAGAGCCTTTGTACTAATCTCTCTGGTGTGTCAGTTGCTGTGCCAAGAGGCCTTGCTCATAGTCACATAGGCCTTAGTCACTTCTTGTTTGGATTACGGCAATGCACCTTACATGGGACGGCAGTTGAAGACCATCTGGAATCTGCCCCTTGTCCAGAATGCAGCAGCCCAGCAGCCTAAGTCTACTGTTCCTATTTGAAAGCTGCTATAAAAATGTCTCCTCCTGTTCAATGTCATGTTTGACTTTCTGTCCCTCATTTTTGCCGCACAGTAATACACTCTACTGTATAAGACTACAGTTGGAGAACTTGTAAGAGCATACAAAACACCTCTCTCCGGTTCATTATAACAACTGGCTCCTGGCTTTTGGAACATCTTACATCCCCTGAGGTGAAATTGGCTTCCACACTTCCAACTTTCTGCAGGAGCCTGAACGCCTGGCTCCGCCAGATGGCTTTGGGTGCAAATGGGGGAGCAACACACCGGAGGTGGTTGATGAATTAAGAGGCAGTCCCCTCCTGTGCATTCTGTTCCCTCCCTCTCCATCTTTTAACTATAATTTTATCTTGATTGAGATTTTCATTTTTATTGTTTTAGATAGCTTTGTTTGTTAGAACAAGCCACCCAGAATTGCTTTGTATGAGATGGGAGACAAATAAATTTAATAAACAAACCGATTGCATATTTTTCAAGGCTCACATAGTTGCTGCTTCATTCTGTCTCTGGTTGCATGAACCTGGGAAAAAGACATAGCTGCTTTAATGAACATGAAGAAGGTTTTCAGAACTGGAACATCTCAATGGGTGGAGGAGAATGTGGAACATTTTGTATACCTAAACAAACTCACTTTTCATCACCATGTATTCTACTGAACACAAGTGTTTTTTTAATCTTATTATCTTGATAATATGCTTAATTATAGACAATCCTTAGTTAATAACTGCCCTGTTCAGCGACCATTCAGTTACAATGTTGTTGTGGGGAAAAAAACTTGATAACTAATCCTTGCACTTACAATGCTGAAAGCATCTCATGGTTACATAATCAAAACTTGTATGCTTTGCAGCTGGCAATTGTTTATGACCATCACTGTGTCACACAGTCACATAATTGCCATTTGCATGCTTCACAACCAGCTTCCAACCAACAGAGTCAGTAGTGAAACTGGCAGTAAAATCACAACTGATTGTCATATGATATCACACTTAATTGCTGCTGAACTGACATAAGTCCAGTGCCATCACATAATACTTTACTTAATGGCCTTGTTGCTTAGAGACAGAGTTGCCATTCTCAATTGTGGTCATTAAGGACGTCTATATTTTATTCTAAAAAAGAGTACTTGGATTAATTTAATATGCTGTCAATATGTACATTTCCCTTTTTCCAATTTCTCCAGGCCAGGGAAGGACCTGGAAATATCCCTTATTCTAAATTCTTTAGTGTGTAGAAGTATTTCCACAGTTATGAGGCTGCAGGAGGAGCAAGACAAAGATTTGTTTTTTTTGCAAAGAATTTTTTAAATTTTTTTAACACAAAAACAAACATCTCTTGTCTAGCCATTTATAAAACAATTCCATGTCTTGAAGTGTACTGAATCTTCTTTATCTTTCAACATTAAAGTCAGTCTATCCATTTCTGCACATTCTAACATTTTTCTAATTATTTCTTCATCTTGTATCATTTCTTCATTCTTCCAATTTTGTGCAAAGACAATCCCAGCTGCTGTTAATACATGTACAATCGAATATAAATATTGCTTAATAAAATCTTCTGTTACAATGCCTAACAAAAATAGTTCAGGTTTAAATTTTCATCATTTGTTGTAACCATTTATGTACCCTTTTCCAATATTTTTCAGTGTACATAAAGGTCCACTGCATATGATAATATCTATCTGAATCATTTTTGCACTCCCAACATCTATCTGACACTTTTTTTACACATTTTAGACAATTGAAATAGTGTCATATGCCATCTGTAAAACATCTTATCTAAATTTTCTTTTATGTCGTTGCTTTTGTCATCCTTAAATTCTTTTCCTATAAATTCTGCCGTCTAACGATGTCAATAGGATATCCAAAAATTTTCGCCCATACTATTATTGTCTCTTTTACTTGTTCATCTTCCGTTCTTCTACTTAGCAAAAAGTTATACATTTTCTTTATTAGTTTCTCATCATTGGTCAATAACAACTCATCACATTCAAGACAAAGATTATAGACAAAGCTTGGAAAGATACAGTTGGGGAGGAAATTTCTTCTTTCCCAATAGTAAACAGAGCACTCATTAGCTCAGGTTGTTTTATATGATGGGAATTCCTTTTTTCTGCATGATGAACTGCCCTTGTCTTTTTATTGCTATGTTATGTCAGATTGTTATCTTGATGGATCTACTATCAGAGATAATTTCCTTTTATCATGTCAGCTTGCCACCAAATGAAAGCAGGCAGACTGTGATGTGATAAGGAAGAGCAATTCATGATAGTGTATTTAGGATAATAGTCTTTCAAAATGAAACAAACTGCTGATAGTTGTCATGAAATTAAAGTTATCACATACATTGGCCTGAAATAGGTACCACGTGTGATAAGATTGAAACCATATTTACCTGTAAGGCTTAAATGGTAGCAGCTTTCGCCTTTTCAGCCTTTTAAAAGTAGATTGGAGTGAGAATGGAGGATGTATGCATACAGGTGAGAATGGAAGATGTATGCATACAGATGAGAATTAGAAGTTTGATGACTTCGATAGAAATATAAAGAATGCACATATGAGGATAAATGGGATAGAATATGAAGTGGGATCCTAAATTTATGAGCTCTATCAGAAGAAGAGATGATGCTTTATAGTTCCCTCAAGCTCTGATAGTTGTGATCTTGCTTCACTAGGCAACTTCAGGGGTGGAAATCTTCGGTCCTTCAGGGGTTATTACCGGTCGCGTCCAGTGGGGCAAATGAAGAATCATGACTCAGTTGGCATAAACACATCTTTTGTGGAACGATGTCATGGCGAGTCCTGTAATCTTGACATTATCATGGCTTGTTACATACACTATTTTTAGACTCCCATTATCTCTCACCATGAACTATGTTGGCTGGGCTGAGGGGGAAACTGTTACTTCAGAATTTGGAAGGTAGGGTCACAGTTTCAATAACCCATCAGCGTTTGTTTCTTTTACTTAGAGGGTTTGCATACAAAGTATATGAGGTGTGTCCGAAAAATATCAAACCTTTGGTCAGCAAAAATACATTTATTCATAGAAAATACATTTACCCTAATCTCCTTCGAAGTAGTCCCCATGGTAATGTACAGACTTCTCCCAGCGGTCTCGCCATTGTTGGAAACACTTCTGGAACGCATCTTTTGGAATGGTGTCCAGCTGGGCTGTTATGCTCCACATAATGTCTTCTCTTGATTCAAATCGGGCCCCTTTCAGCTGCATTTTCAACTTGAGGAATAGCTAAAAATCACACGAAGCCACGTCAGGGAGCCTGACCAACCATGGGAATGCTGTGTTTGGCCAAGAAAGTCTGAATCAGATGTGAAGAATGGGCGGGTACATTATCACGATGAAGCTGCCAAATCCGACAAGCGCTCACTATACTTGCTCACTCGTAGGCCAACTGCCAGCAATTGACGCTTTCTGCGAGCAGGAAAAAATTCACCCATGTGCATGAATGTCCCCTTCACATTTCCACTGAAGGACACCTCCCGTGCCTCATTTGTTTACGCGGGAAAAATTAAGGTTTGATACTTTTTGAACAGAACTCGTATATTGGAACTAGTATTTATATTCCATCCTTTTCAAAGCTTATATGCAGCTTGATTTACCAGATGTATTGAATTTCTGTCTTCCCTCGCCTTGATGAAGATTGTATATTTAATGAATGTAACTTTTCCTACACCACATATACTTTTGTGTTCTTTCTGTATATTCAGCCTAGATGACACTGATTGGAAACTGTGGCCAAGGGGTCCATTGGCATCCTCCCCCTCCCCTACTCATAGCAATAATCCCAGCCATTCCTTTCCATAAGTTGCTTTTGGAAACATGATTGCAATTCTGGTAATATTTCTTATGCTTTCATCTTAAGATGATCATTCAGCAAGTGAGTAGATGATGTGACCCTTGTTTTCACAAGCAATATGTTGACTTTTGTCTTCTGTTGGAAAAGCAATGAAACAAATTAGGCCCGCAGTTATTTAAAAATGTATTATTTATTTTTTTAAAAAAAGATTCTCCTCTTAACATTGAGAAATAACATCAAAACATCTTTCATACACATATTAATCAAGTTTGCATTCATTCCACCAGGCAATGAAGTGACCTGCGAGCACCAGCAGCGCAAGAGCTGGAATGACTTCATCAGTCATCCGTCTGCCATTTTCATTCTATTTCATGCCAGCTGGTGCCCATTAACCCAAGAAGCTTTTGCCTCTTTTCCAGCTTTCTATTTTTTTCTACTGTAACATTTTTTTAAAATCTATAGTTATAAATTCACAAGGACCCTGCTTACCTGTACCATTTCTGCCCTTTTTTCAACTTCCTTGTGTAGCCATGAGGAATGGGGATGCCAAACTGGAATGGTCCCAGGGAGGAAATGCCTTGAGAAATTTGTCTTTTTTTCCCCAAGCCTCTCTAGGACTTTGATCTTTGTCATAGAAAGCAGAAGAGCCGACTCTTCCCTTTGGTCTGCCATTCAGATGACAATAGCTGACTTGGGGGAGTTATACGAGCACCAAAGAAATCTGGGCCTTTTTAGAATTGAAAGTAATCTCCTTAAGGTCAAATTGTTTTGATCTGTTGATCTAACATTCATTGAACATTCTGCAGATGTAATACCATACAAACAGAGCAATTAAGTTCCATTTTTTTGTAGAATCATGCTAATATTTTGCTCTGAAGTTCTTACATACCCTGCTTCTCCAAAAGTAAGACATCCTCCGAAAATAAGACCTACTTACAGTTTTTCCTCTTGCTGAAATATAAGGCATCCCTCGAAAATAAGACCTCCTCGATAATAAAGCCTCCCCTCCAGTGCAGCCGGAGCAGACAGGAAGTTCTCGGTGGAAAAATAAGACATCCCCTGAAAATAAGACCTAGCACATGTTTGGGAACAAAAATTAATATAAGACAGTGTCTTATTTTCGGGGAAACACGGTAAATGATATTGTAGATAGCCTACACAATACTTTTTGTTATTCTATGACTGCCATCCAAAATTGAATGTGATGTTCAGGGGTTCTTCTATAGAGAACTTTCTTCCTACAAAAAAGACTGTCTCATTGCTGCCTATTAAAGAAAAGCACAACTTAATCATCCTCAACATGATATTTTCTGGATGTATTGATATCTATCCATTTCCAGATGGATTTGGGAACTTGAACTAATATATCTAGACCAGGATTTCCCAATCGGCTGGCTGGGGAATTCTGGGAGTTGAAGTCCACCTGCCTTAAAGTTGTCAAGATTGGGAAACCCTGATCTAGATGGTATCTAACTAGAGAAAGGTGGCACAAATAGCTTTCTATATAAGAGGAGAAAACAGTTTTTGATTGAACATAATTCTGGAGGTTTAGAGAGTGTTTTGTGTGTCTTCAGATGATCGAAGACTAGACGCAGGAAAATAAGCTAAAGCTAAATTTGAAGAAGGTGAGTTGTGGCTGATTCCAGGGGCTGAATTCCAAAGTTCTGGTTGAGGGATACTAGAATCCGTAAGAAATTTAAGGACCTGGATGAGAGTGCTCTCCATTCAAGGAACCAGTTTTCAGTCTTAAAATCTATCTGGATTCAGTATTATATTGAGCAACCCTACTGTAAAATTCTACGCTAATCCTGTCAGTCTGAACCCATGCTTCAAATTTGCCATTGCTTAGAAAAAGGGGGGGGGAGGGCTGTCTTAGGAGAGCTGTCTTTGATCTACTGAGTGAAGATTGAGATTGTTGACATATTTCTCTTCTGGTAAGAATGCTAGTCCAAGGTCGTCTTCGCAGGTGGACAGTAACTGTGTAGCATACCAAAATTTCTATTATCTGTACCATGTGATTTATAGTAGTTTTGACTGTGGGAAAGAGAACTGTTTAAAATATCTGTGCTGTGGGGGGAAAATCCATAGTCAGCTTTGCTTCGCTTGTGCCTGTTACCTCTCTAATAAATAGGTGAACTTTTTGAAGATGCCCTGCTTCGAGAGTTTCTTTGAAGGGCAGGAATTCGGGACATTTGACACCTATAACATCTCTGTCTAGAGCAATGAGACTGAGTTTCGATGATGCAAGTGCCGATACCTTAAAATGGGTTACTGCCCTGTGTTCATTAAGGAGTTGCCCTTTAAGATTACTAGAAATTGTAGCTGATTCAGAACATGGCAGTACAGGTGGCAAGTGGCACCTCTACAGTATGCCAGATGACTATGCTGAAACAGCACTCGCTTGCTTTCCCTCCCCCCCATTGACTTTGCTTATCAGAAGACCTCAAAGGGCGATCACATGACCTTGGGACACAGCAGTGGTCATAAGTATGAACCAGTTGCCAAGCATTTGAATTTTGATCACATGATCATGGGGATGCTATAAAGATCGTAAGCGTGAAAAATGGTCATAAGTCACTTTTTTCAGTGCTATTGTAACTGAACGGTCACTAAATGAACTAGTGTAAGTCAAAGACTACCTGTACTTTGGTTTATTTGTATTGTTAATATTTACTTTTTTGAATGTTTAAGCAGTAATTGTGTTGAATAGGATATTGGAATTATTGTGACTGTCTGGTTTGTACTACACCTTGATAAAAACTATTGATAAATAACAGCGAATGTCCATAGGCCTGGATCTGTGGACATCTAATTCCCATCTAGTCAGAATTTCTGAAAGTTATGTTTGCTACATCCACATGCGCTAAATCTGGGAATGCTGTTGCAGCTTGTTTATATGATCTTAGAACTGTCTGCGTATTACCGTGTTTCCCCGAAAATAAGACATTGTTTTATATTAATTTTTGCTCCCAAAGGAGCGCTAGATCTTATTTTCGGGGGATGTCTTACTTTTGGGGAAACACGGTAGATTGCCCATCCCCATCCCTGAATAACACCCAGCTCTCCCTTCCCTGCTATATCTGGGCG
Source organism: Pareas carinatus (assembly GCA_032468095.1). Lineage (NCBI taxonomy): Eukaryota > Metazoa > Chordata > Lepidosauria > Squamata > Pareidae > Pareas > Pareas carinatus. The sequence continues at coordinate 226,273 of JANHFO010005172.1, forward strand.
CTCCTTACCTCACGGAGAAGACAGGGCTGCAGAAATATTGGCTGGCCGGAAAACTCAAGGGCTCCGAATTCGCACACTTTCAGTCAGCTGTAAAGCA